>WAAB01020192.1:338600-417874 GCA_013389865.1 Piaya cayana
ACCTGGTTATTCTATGATTCTATGATATTTTCCTTATCTAAAAAAACCTACTTGAATCTGTAATCTATCAGTGCTACACTGACACTCTTTGCTGTGAATATCGTTAACTCATGAAGTCATAAAGTTCTTTTTTGTTACTTGCATGGGATGCTTTCAAGTTGGGTGGTCAGTCAGCTAGAAATCACTGTTGTTCATTAAAACAAAAGCCCAAGAGATGAGTTGAAGGTAACAGGGTTTTGAGCTTGTAATTGATTCTAGTGTGCCAGGGCAGGATCCAACAGAGAATGATTGTGTCTAAGCCAACTCCCACATCTGTAGTGTAATTATTTCTGTAATAATATTATATTTTCATGAGGCTTTAAAAAGCAGTTTCCCCCTTGATTAATTAGAAACTGTCTTTCTATGGCTGAAACTTCAGTGCTTTCTCCATTAAGTCTGCAGCCTGGGTGGTGTTTGTCTTAACCTTGTTTTGAGTTTCTCCAACAAAGAAATGACTCCTTTAGTTCTAATTTGGTTTCTCTTGGTATTTCTATTATCTCTTTCTAGTTGGCAGGCAAGGAAGTCAGATGTGCATCAAATGAAACCATTTGTCATGGATTAGTGCATGCAAATGCCTTCATGACAGCAATAGACAAAAGCCGGCGAGTGTCTGAATTCTAACTTTGGAGGAGAAAATTAACAAGGCCAGGACACCAGTGGTATCTGTCCATAAATTAGATTATTCAATGTCTAAGAGCAAGGCGATGCTCTTCTGTCCCCTCCCTTGCCATTTTTTCTCTTACTGAAATCTTCAACACATTAGGGCAAGGCACAGCGACCCCTGCTAAGTGGAGAAATGTCCATAGGAGCTCCTGGCTTTGCTGGGGCTACCTGATGTCAGAACCTTCTGTCTATTAAATCCTTCCCCTCTGTATACAGATGGTTTGGAACACAGCCAAAAGCAGAGAAGACCATGAGTGATGCTCCAGTGTGCATGCCCCTGTTTGTCACAATGCTCTAGGAGTAAGAAGAGCTGCCAGGCCGGGTTATTTAAGTGAATCACGTTGCAGTGGAATAGATCTTCCTTAGCATCTTGGTTGGAAATGTTTTGCATTTCCTTTTTCCCTGAGAACAGAACTGGTAATTGTTTAATGGTGATCTCCTGCTGTTGATAACACACTGAATTGAAAGAGTTGACAGCTGTTATTAGGTATTTATCTCATGCTTGTGATTGATACTCCAGTTTTGTCATAAGCCTGGTTGGGCTTCTTTGAATCCTAAAAGGCAAGTTTGGGCTCTACTGAGTTCCCTGCTCGAGGAATGAGGACTTGCATGAGGAAGAGGTGAGGCACAGTTGTGGGAGTTTTGTGATGCCCTGACTGGGAGTGGACTGTGGACAATGAGCACCCTTTTTGCATTTGCACTTTGTATTCCATTCTCTGAACACCCTCAGGAGAGCACCAGATACAGAGGCTGCACCTTAGAGCAAAGTCCACCACGTAGCCATATTACCTGATGCTTTCTGTAGATTTTTACCCTATTTCTGTCTTTCCCCACCTCCCGCCCCACTACTGTTTAGTCTATTTCTAAACCTATCTCCTGCTCTTTAAATTGTTTTCCTTTGTTTTCTTTTAAATCTTTATGTAAGCTCTTATGGCTCCCCTTTTTAACAGAGCTCTTCGAACCTCCTCAATGCACCTTGGTGTTCTGTTTGAGCAACAAAATGCTAGCCGATTTCATCCTAATTAGGACACCGCTGACATTGTTATGAAATAGCTTCATATGCTGCTATTTGTAAACAATCAAAATGGATCTATTTGATCAAGAGATTTGTAATGCTAAAATATATTTTCCATGTTCTGATATTGACACCTTGTTTTAAGTGTTTTCTAACAGAAAATCGGGCAAAATATAATCTATAAACTTTTCACTCATAAGAAAAGTTATTTCTGCTGATCAGAATTTTCCAGTTGGGAAGAAAAATCACAGCTACTTTGTGCCTGTCTCTGCAGCAGGCTATTGCAAGGTAATATACTACCATAGCTGATGTGGGATTTTGGTTTTCCCTTCTGCCCTTGATTTTGTGTATTTGTATTGGAACCAGGCTTTCCTCCCATCTACCCCTGAAGTTTCTCCCTATTTTGATGTTGTAGTGGGGTCAAGCCACCTTGTAGAAGTCATGCTGTTATCACAGGAATAGGCATGTTGGTCAGACTGGGTCACACAGGCTCTGGAAAGAAAACCGTTGCCTGAGCAGGACCAGTTCTGAAAATGAACAAATACTAGCAATAAAAATAGGTGCAAACTGAAGGGAATTCTCCCTTCAGTGTAAATCATGTGATAGTTTCCGAAGTAAAACAGTTCCTTGAATTTTAGATTGTATTTGAATTGGCTTTGTGATGCCTGTTGTTGCACAGTGTTTTGTGATGAAGTTCTTGCTATGAGCAGGGTGGTATCAAGCAATTCTTTTGTACTGGCTGTACTCTTCTGAAGTTCAGGCTATGCAAATCCTCACTAAACCATGTTCTTATGTAAGTGGAATTATTTGAGTTTTGGTTTTATTTTCTAATCTATCAAAGGAAAAGGTGTAATCTAAAGCATCTAGAGGTGGAAGTAGGCAACAAAGGAGTATCGCATTTATGCTGAAGTCCTTCTGATGAGGATTCTATGTCTTTACTATGCTGCTCTGTGCATCTGAGGGGCTGTGCTCTTTAACAGCTGAGAAGAGATTATCCCTTAGTCCTTGTAGAATCTATGAATCAAAGTCTGGTGGGGAAGTTCATACAGATATTCAAATGTAATTATAGCAATAATTTCTTCGGTGTGATACATGTGCGTTGTATGAATTGGTACCTGAAGTTTCAGAGTTCTTACTGTAAGCTGTGTCCTGCTTGCTTTTAAGGAAGTACTGTAATGCCTGTATTTCATGTAGGGACCAAGCAAAGATACGAGTAAAATTCAGATGGATTAATCCCTCATGATGAAAGTATGTATTCTGGCAGCGCATACACGTCTCAAACATCAATATTTGCTGTAAAGAGGGTATGGTTTTACAGGACACTCAACTAACACCTGCCTTTGGCTCTTTTCTTTCTCTTTGTGATCCACCAAGGGACATTTGATTCCTCTGCAGGCTGTACACAGCATCCATCAGCGGAACAGATCATGTGAGGAAACAGATCTCCATCATGGGCATGTTTCGGGCAGCTGAGATGTGAATAAATGAGGTTTTGTTACTTTGTTCCTTACGTATCTTTTTCAAGTGAGGCTGATGGGTGACAGACACTCTGTTCTGTCCTTGGCATGGCTTGGTGTGCAAGTACAAGTGTTGCTTTGAGTGGGTGATGGATCACGAAGGCTCTTAGCTCCCTCTTTTCATGAAATCAAGTACTCTAGTGTAAGCCAACTTCACGCTGGCTTAAACTTTCATGGTGGTTAAGCTATAATCTATCGGACTTACCCAGCTGTGAGGTATAAAGAACCTTCATGTTCACATACTGTTACTCAATTGACAAAAAAGTTGTACCATTTTTTTTTCCCTGTTTCCATACTCTCAACTGAACCACAGGCTTAGCACACAGAAACAGGCAGTTTGCTTCAAATGTGGAACTTCCCACTTCATATTTAATTGCTTCCTGTAAGAGATGAGAAGGTTGGGCTTGTCTTTGAACCAAAAGGCTTCCACTTTAAGTGTGTTTCTCACTTGAAGGCTACGCTTCCCACCAGAGTTCTGTGATGCTTCTAGTCTTTCACAGGCAGTGTAATGCTGATTCTGCGTAACTCTGAGCATATTTTTTGCAACGTCTGACTTGCAAATCTTGTTAACCAAACACTGTTATCTCAATAAACTTGCAGGCCTGCTATAGCAGCATAAAATCTTGTGGCAAGATAAATCATGACAATTTTTTTTGGGGGGGGGAAAGCATCTTGTCTCTTTCATTTGCTGCAACTGTGAAAAAAAAAATTAATTTCCAGATTGCTTCTAAAGAGAGATTGCTCTGGGGAAAGAGCTAGTTCATTCCCAAAAGAGCACTGTGCTCTGGGGGCTCCTACCTGGAAAATCACTTGTGGACAATGTCTTGTTTGGTCCAGCCAAAGCTGTGATGGGGACTAGGTAGGACCAGGGTGCTCTTAGAAGCCTCCATGTCCTTCCCCGCTTATAGCCCTTCTTTGGCTGCTGGTGAGTTTTGATCCAACTGCAGGAGTTTTGCTTCGCACTCGCTGGGAAATAAAAACCTTGAAGCTGGGCAGGGTCTTCTCTGTTGTTTCCCCTCTGTTTAGGCAACAGAGAATCTCAGAAGTTATATACCTATTTACCAGTCTTGTTTAGTTTCCTGGTAGGATTTTATGCTGTTGCAGCAGCACAGCAGGAATGCCATGTCCCAGCTGATAATCAGAGCTACTTGGCTAGACTGGAGAGCCTTGAACAAGAATTCTCTTCTACAGGATACTTTTCCTTTCTTGCAAGGAAGAGGCAATCGAGTGTCAGCTAACATCCACTGCCTTGCTAGGGTATGTAGCAGCTCTTGATACACCTTAAGAATCAATATAACATTTGATTTTATTTGTATTGCTGAAGTAATTAAAAAATTGCTCATTTTAACTTCATCATTATAAGCTCTTTTGTGCTTAAGGAATTGTAGCAGATCTTCTTTTCTATTTTGACAATTGGATATTTCTGTAGGCTGATGGAACACAGGCGAACATTCTGCATTTTGCAAAGCAGTGTTTCTTTTGTTGTGTGACTAAAGCAGTGCAAATAATTGAATTTTTTTATTATTATTTGACAGCCAAAGCAAGATATCAAGTGCTGGTTTGATGTAGTATTTACTTTTTGAAATCAGTTTAGAAAAATTTGATTGCTTTTCTTACTAACTGGAAATTTTTTAAAAAACAACAAAACCTGAAACAATGTCTTATTCCTAAACACTGAAAGAAAAGCAAGAAAAAAGAAAAAAAAAAGAAAAAAGCCGGATTAATAAAAAAATGTCTAGAGAGGGTGTACTGCTGCTTTGCCTAAATGTACTTAAATCGGAGAATCTCTAATGTTCTGCTGCAGGGGTTGACCCTTTATTGTCTCTTTCCCAAAGTAGAGCTATGTTGTTAAAATATTGCTGGTAGGGGGAGTAACCTTCAGTACCTCTTTATTTTTGTTTTGAATAAATAGTTGAGTAAAGAAAGTGGATATGGGACATCAGGATTTTTCTCTCTCACTTGTGATGAGAAGGCAAAAAAATGTGGTTCATTGCTTTTATTCTCCATGACCAATGTAGTGTTGTATGTTAGGCTGAATGGGACAGGTCCTGCCCCTGCCAAAAAGTTGGAAGAAGCAGCACTAGCCTCACTGCCGCTAAAACTGAGCTCTTGGATGAACTATGGAGACAGGCGCTAACCTTTAAGAATTAAATGCATGTGAAAAGAAGGCTTTAACAAGCAGAGGTAGCGTATTATAACAACACCTTGTTGCAAGGCTTAACCTCCTGGGAAGAGCGTATTTTGGATGGTTTTGCTTTGCTTTCTTTCAGAAGAAAGGGGAACCACTGCCCCCTAACTCTGTGCTGTGCAATAGGCATAGATAATCTGCCATTCTGCTGCCTTTAAACATAAGGCTTGAACTGTGACTTCTTTCTCTGCTTGAATTTTGGAGCAGGCTGCACTGCAGCCACTCTAGAGCACTACCTGTGGCCTCTGACCATTTAGAAAGAAGCAGAAGTCCACAGGGAGGGACAGCAAAGCTTTGACAAGTTGATGTTTGTCTGGGGCACTATTGAATTTTTTTTTGTTGATGACTTCACAGATATCTCAAGATCTTTGCTAATTTAATGAATCAATTTTGCTCATCAAGGTGACAGTTATCCATGTCAGAGACCCATACCTCTTCTCCTTTAATGAATGTAAATCTGTAGCAGAGATTTTATTGTCCTTAAAGAAAGAGACAGGAATATAATTTTATTTTGAGAGATGCTTCTAGTTTGTTTGGTTTTTTGGGTTTTTTTTTGTTTTGTTTTGTTTTTTTTTAACTAAGGCCTAGTATTAGAAACATGTTTCTTTATCTAAGTGATAGCATCTGCTTTTGTCATTGTTATGTAAACTCAGCTTGGCTTTGCAAAGCATCATTGTTCTCTTCTGGAGAAAGCAAGATTGTCTCTCAGCAGCGAAGCTATGTTAGCACGGTCTAATATTAATCATTGAATCCAGCAGTTATTTAAACTGTATCTATTTGTGTCTTCACTTCATTACAAGTTCTTGGGGGAAAGTGTGGTGGGATTCTTAAGTGGCTGTATTGGATTTTAAGTAAGAGTAATTACAGTCAGTTAGCTAGGGATTGCGAGCCGGACACCTTTAGTGAAATAGGCTTGTCAAAAAAAAAAACCAAAAAACCAAATCTGGTAGGAACATCCTTAGCAGCTTTGGTAGGATCCAAACTCTGGTAAAACAGAATAGAAGAGAGGGCGAGATTGTTTCAACGTGATCAGTGGTGTGGTAGTCTGAGCATTTCCTCATTTCAGATGAAGGAATTGAATCTCAGTCTTCCATTTAGTTGTTGAGTTTTCCCTGTATTTTCCCTTCACTGGAAAAAAATTTGATTGCACCAGCAGACCACTTGTTCAGCACATGGAGAGCTGGTGACGTGACCTGGCAGCAGCGCAGTGTAAAGTACAAACTTCTTTCCAAAGCCTTGTGATTTTTGTAGAAGTATCAGGCTAGTTCTGTGCGAAGCCTTTTCATGTTGTTACCAAGTTCAGTGGACAATCTGTAGCTGTCAAGTCTTGCAGAGACCCAGCTTTCTGCCAGCAGAAATAGAATGGGGTGTAAAACATTTCGGATTGGTTTTGACGGCCCTTCATGCAAATAGAAAATGTAGATTTGTTTCATAACTGACAGAGCTGATTATTTATGTTTCTTAGAAAACAAAGTATAAAAAAATCTCTTTTTTTTTTCTTAAACATTATGGATAACTTTTCTTGTATTTTCACATTGTTCTTTTTGAATCATGACAAACTAAGATTAAACAACTAACAGCCCCTGAGATCTGTCATTTTTTGTGATGATTTACGTAGGATGATGCCCATAAATTATGGAGGCAGCTACGGATACTGTGAATGAAGAAGTACTTTATTTGTGGTGTAGATTTGAGAAACATTCTATGAATTTTATCTGTAAAAGTTAGTGGTGCCACCCCATAAAAAAGTTGCTTAGTATTTTCAGGACACTATGCTACGAGGCAAAGTTGTTAATTTTCTGTTTCATTTATTTATTTTTAAATGTAAACCCATGTGTTTTTGTGTTGGGTAAATCATTGTCAGCCTATGTCTTTTCTCATTAACTTCACCATATCATCTAAATGTAAGAGCAGAAATCCATCTCATTACAAGAAAAGGATGAAGGTTTTCCATCTCTATCTGATGCTCTGAATGCTTTGACAACTGTAATATAACTTTTTCTCTGTAATTCACCTAGTTTTGGAAACCTTCTTTTGTCTGAAGCATCTCCATCTTCTGTAATGGGGAGTTTTAGAAACATGCTGCAAGAAAAGGAGGTTTAATTTTGATCTGCAAAACCTTTGTATTTATGGCTGCTATTATTTTATATATTTCATTTCATTACTCTCTGAGGAGGATGGAGGAAGGTGGTGGTGTATCATCTTCCAAAATGAGAATGTGTGGTTAGACATGTCTAACCTTTTTGTTCTTGGTGGTACAGGCATACTCGCATACAAGCCTCTATGCTATTTATTCTTCTAGTGCAGAGACCCATTTTTAGTGTATAGAGCTGGATTCTGCACCTGTATTCTTCACAGAACTTTGTCCTTTGCTCTTCCCTTATTTACCATGTTCTCAAAATAGTCCATGGTGAGGGTGTGCAAAACATCAAGGTCTTGTCGCTCTAATAGATAACCAAGTACTAAATGCTTCCCATCATCTGACTGGGTCTTACAGTCCGTTATTCAAATAGTCACAAGGGTTTGGGAGTTGGCAGTACTTCTGCTGGGTGTTGATGAAGATAGAAATGTTTTGAGTTTTGCTATTGGCGAGAGCATTTTTCCTCATTCAGCAAATGCCAGTCTGGAATGAGAGTCTTCCCACAGGACCGTGGCTTGTCACAGGCCGAAGGAGAAGTGGTAATGGCATTGTAAAGGGCAGCAGAAAATCCCTGCATTGCATTACCCAGGGGAAATGAACGTTGCTGCCTTTTTCAGACCATTTTGGTGTGTCCCGTTCCCCGCCCCCCCCCCGCCACATACCCATGTAAAGCATTTCTGCAGCTCCGCTAATAGCTGTCAAGACATCTGTTTGCATCTGCAAAAGGAAGATGTCAATAGCTGTGCTGACCAGGGCCCTGACAGGGTTGAAGCTGTGGTTCTGGTGCAGAAGGTGGTGGTTTTATGTCTCCAGCCACCATGAAACAAAACCCCAGATGACCTGGGAAAAAATGAAAAGGTGCCATTGCAGGAAAGGGCTTCTCTCATTCTCTTTAATTCACATGCATGTGTGATCTGCTTTTTGTTTTTTTCCTGTCAGTGAAAATCTTCAGAAATATCACTCCATGAATTGGAAATATCTACCAAACAATCTGCTTTTGTATTATTTGTTTTATCTGCTTACCTCCACCCCAAAGAAAGATGATACTACCTTCTAGTATCTTCTTACTTTATTTTGACCTTCTGTGCTCTGGTGGTCAGTTAGGCAGACCTCAGTTCTTACAAGTCTTGTGTTTTCGAAATGAAGTACTTTAAAATCAAAAAGGTTAAATCCATGAAACCTGAGAACAGTATAAATTATCCTACCTTCCTTCTTTTGTAGAAATTTTTTTGTTATTAATTTTTGAATTAGGTTTCCTGTAACGTATTCTAAATTACATATTTATTGACTTAAGTGGAGAAAATGTCCAAAATGTCATTAAGTTGGCCATGATTTTTTTGTCAATACTTAATGTTCGGGTAAGTGCAATTCATGCTGTAAACAAAACCATGGTAGATTAGTGGAAGCTACTGGTAAGTATACATATCCATGCCCTTACTGTAAGCCAACTAATTTCCTGCTTTCTATCCCCTACATTTTATGATTTCTTAGAGGTTTCAGGCACTGTACACTTCTGTATGTGTGGTAAAATTCAGAAGCTTCAAATCCACAGAATCAATCCTCTTGGTGATGTTCTGGTAAATAACACTCGAGAGTTTATAGTTTGTTCAGCTTTGTGATAGGTCATAATTTGGATTTATAGCCATTTGCCAGCCTGGCTGGCAGAGGGGTAAATATTCTTCTTTCTGGAAGCCTCCAGACTGGCAGCACCAGCGTATGATGCTTGGAGCCCAGCAATAAGGGGATGCTTGTAACCTCCCTGGGGAGGGACTGGTGCCTCGCTGCTTCAGCAGCTCCTGAGGCTGCCCTGTGCTGCAACTCCCTTTTGAGATAGGTTATTAAGACCTGATAGTTAGCAGTGAGTGGTGATCTGAGGTAGTAACGGGTTTTCTTTGCAATAAGCTTGCCAAACATTTTGGTTTCATCACACTCCTGGCAATGATAGATATATTAATTAGCATTTTTATTGCATGACAGTCTATAGCCTGAAAATG
This sequence comes from Piaya cayana, assembly GCA_013389865.1. Classification (NCBI taxonomy): domain Eukaryota; kingdom Metazoa; phylum Chordata; class Aves; order Cuculiformes; family Coccyzidae; genus Piaya; species Piaya cayana. The sequence goes on from WAAB01020192.1 coordinate 348,157, forward strand.
TCAAATTGTGAGTACATTTGTGTATTAGACTTAACTCTTAGTGCTTTTCCAGGAATATAATATAGCTATGTGTTATTTCTATATTGGCAATATTAAATCATTGTGCTTGGAGAGCTATACATCTGCCCTTTATTCAGTTTTCCTTTGCCACCAGAAACCTGCAGACATCACAGCATCTCTCCCAGCTGTCAGTATTTAAAGATGTTTTCTTTTTTTAAGTCTCTTATATAGTTATATAATATGGAGGAGTGGAGGATATAAAGGTTTCATCAGTATGCTTCTCTGTAACTTAATTTATATTTATTATTTTTTCAAGGAGGGCACCTTCCACGCCTATGAGGAGAAACAGAGGTAGGCTATGAAACATTGTTCTTAATGGAAGGAATGAAAGTGTTCCGTGATTTGGGATGTTAGAGCAAGTCTGCTGGGAAATGGATTAGTAGGCCAGGAGAGGGTATTGTGATCAAAGTGCATAGTAAATTAATTTACCTCACACTCCTGCAATTTATCACACAGATATCACCTCTACACATGAAAAGATACATGAGTATGGATGCAATATTGCTCTAGTGCTTATATCTTATTCCAGAACCTAAATAATTTAATGTTCCTGCTTTAACCTTATTGAAATATTAAAACCCTGCTATCTCTTAGATTTGCTTTTGTTATAACTGTAGCATTACACTTTCATGTCATTATGACACCAGTTCATAATTGCAACCCAGACAGGCCTTTGGCCATTTGAATAGAAAGCAAAACTGGGTTATTTCTGGCTGGCAAATGCTAAGCGATTTCATCATGAACAAGGACATACATTATAAAGAAGGAGGAATTGCAGATTCATGGACATCAGGAGCTCTTTTCAAAAGAACTTTCTCATTTGCTCACCCTTGCAACTTTTGGCTTGCAGTCATTTACCATCTGCATAGCAGTTGTGAGTGTTTTTTCAAGTTGCAGTAGTTGCACTTCACAATTAGACTTAGCTAGTAAAGGGTTCATTAAAAATATCTACATCAAAGGAAGATGAAGCAAGTCTTTCAGAGGTTTTGATGCAGAGTGAAACAAAGTACAGATTCCTCTATTGTCGAGGAGCCTCTGGGTTTGGGGCGGAGTAGGGTATTGCAGTGCAGTTGAGCATGGAGAATGCGCTGTTATGTTCTGGAAGGAACAATAGGGGCCTAATATTCTCCCTTGCTACTCATGCTCCAGGGAAATGCCCTGACAAAGCTGCTCTGGTCTCTCTGTGCCTTTGACCAAGACCTGCCTTGTTCCTGAGAAGCACTGTCCTGTCAAAATTACTGCCAAGTGGCTCTCAAAAAGTTTCAACTGTACAGGAGATGTACTTTCAGATTACAGAACTAATTTAGACCTCTTTTCAGAAATTATAATCACTGTGCTTCATATAATTCATATGAATTCATAATTCAGTGAATCTGAGCTGATCCCTGCTGCTTGTGGAGCTGGCAAGCACAGTGTTGCAGGGAAGACTCTCTGCTCCTCATGCCGTCCCATGTCTTCTTTCAAGTGATTGCTTGGCTCCTGCCCACAGAGCTACCAGCTTCTTTAATTGGAACCCCTTTATTGTCTGGGTTCCTCTAATTAGTTACTTATCTCTAGGTTTATTAAAAATTTGGTAATTGGTGTCTGTTTCCCCTAATGGCTAAAACCATTATATATACAGCTTATCTAAGTGTACAATCAACTCAATTAATAGTAATTACATTTTCTGAGACTTCTGTGAATTGTTCATTTTTGTGAAGAGAAGTTTTCTTGACAGTTATTTATGGGTAGAGGTCAAGACTGTCACTGTAGTAATCTTTTTTTTTTTTTGATTACTAAACCCTGATAACTCAGATTGGTTCTTCGTAAAGTATTTTTAGTTCAATTAATTTGCTTTTACCACCAAATCTAACACACTTTCTGCTGTAGTAAATCACCTTCTAACAAGACTACACCTTTTAAAGCAGTTCAGACTTGCTTGTGACCATGGTTGTTCTGGTCAGACTTCTTCATGAGGGGAAAACATGTATATGAAAACACTTAATTTATTTGAAACTTCTTTATTTCAGTTTACTTAAAATTTCTAAAGTGAAATATTGTCACTTCTAAATTTCTTGGGTTTTGACACCAGTTGAAAGGTTTGACTGCCCGTAGCATTGGGGTTTTTTCTGTGTTTTTTTTTTTTTTTTAAATAGCATAGAATTATTAGTGTTTCTTGAAGCTTTTTAAGTTGCAGAGCTTGGAGCGTTTACTCTCAGTATGAAAATACAACACACAGCAGACATTGGATATACTAAGCGTGCTCTGTGCAACTGGCAGTAATGTCAGATCATCCCAGGCTCTTGTAGTGTGGCCACAGAACAAGGCAGATTGAATTGGCTGAGACCAGCTGCAGGGAATATGCAGGAGAACAAGCTTAAACTGTGAGGGTGGCAGCGTTTCTGAAAGCTCATTGAACGATGAGGTGGTGCAAACATTGGAACTCAGACTCCAAAACTGGCAAGAAAAAGGTGATGGAAGAAGTTGCTACTCTTCTAGAGAAGGAGGAAATCTTTCCAAAACAGGCAGTTGGTGCTCAGTTGAGTTCTCATCGTAGTGTTACTCCATCAGCAGAACGTAGGCACTGAGTAAGACCACACTGATTCCATGGTGTTTTACAAGCATTGTCCAAGAGACTTAGGGTGGCAGAGGACTGTTTTCTAGGGTTATATATAAGCTCTGTTAGACTCCCTTAAGAAATAAGGTTTATTGATGGAGGGAATTTTGGACGAGTTAAGCGATCCATCACAGAAGGGAGTAAATGGTTACTCAAGACATTTGGTTTTAACCAGGGAAATTTAGTCCCTTCCACTGTGGTAGAAAATTTGTTGTGAAAAGTCTTGTTCAGGTCTATGAGAATGACAAGTACTCTGGGTCTGCAGATCACAAAGGCATGTGTGTATAAAAAAAGGGAAGAAAGAGGCAGTGATCTTTTTAAATAAGATGAGTCCAAAGCTACAGAACCATTTTGCAGTGTATTACTCTAATCAGACATCTGGGATATGCTGGGATTCAAAAAAGATATTAGAGACTTGGATGATTGTCTGAACACTTATGGATGTTCAGATACTCTTCTAGTTCTTAAACCTCATTTTAACAGTACAAGCTCACTATTCACCTTTTAACTTCATGTCTCTAGTGCAAATCCTAGTCATACCTGTGCTAAAATCAGTGCCTGTTTCCTTGATGTCCATGACATCTGTCTTTTAAGTCTGATGCAATATAACTAAAACAAAACTTTTTTTTTTAAAAAAAACAAACACGCAAAACTAAAACAAAATTTTAAAACTTCCTGGCTGAACAGGACACTTCATTGTGTGAAATCTCACTTTTCAGTGTTTTTCAGCGTAATAACTCCAGCCTGCCTGTAACATGAGTGTTATCTTCAGGTCCTCAGCTTGTCTCATCTTGGCCATCTCTGAGTTATGCTACACAAACCATCTAAGATGCAATCGTTCAAGTTTATATGTGCAACTAGGAGTCTTATTAATGCTCTTTTCTCATGCCCTGATTATTTCAACTTTCATTTCTGCCTTCTGTTCTTTGTAAGTTTTGTTCTGCTGTCCATCTATAATGACAAGGAAAAGGCTGTCCTCCAGTCTGTACCTCATCCTCCCTCTGTTCTGCTATCTCCTCTGCTATTGTAGCAGTCATAAACTACTTGGTTTGTTGGTTTTTTTAATAGCCTTTTTAGTCTATTCCCAGTGGATTGATTTCTTTTTTACTGTGTTGTACGTGCTTTCATGTGCCTCTCACATTGTGCAGGTTTTCACGTTGTTCACTTGCGTAGTACTTTATGTACTATTTCAAAGTACCAAGCCACTTCAGTGTTAGCTGCTGTTGGGATACTGGATTAGATGTAACAATTGGTCTGATAATCTATAATAACTGGTCTGTAACTGCAGAAAGAATTTTTTAAAATGGACATCCGTAAAGGTAACAAATTATTCTTAAACTCAGGAAACTGTCTGGTCTACAGGGGCACCTCCTGGTATATACTGGTTTGGGTACCCAAGTGCAGGTCTGTACCTACTGTGATTTTCAGTCATCAGCTTTCAGGCATCTCATTTAAAAGATCAATTGCATAAGGTTTTAATTTCGATGGGTTTGGTCTTCCAAATGCACCACCCCACTCTCCAACCCCTTATCCCCCATAAAAATATGATCCTAGGTGTATCCGCACAATCCAAAGGAAAACAAACAGCCTAGTTGGAGCCTGTACCAGCCCCAGAGCTGACATAGCTGCACCAGGGCATATTAGCTTGAACTGTTTACTGTGTTCATGTGGTACCTTTCTGCTCTGACTGGGCTGATTTCTGTTTCTCCAGCATCATGTGTGTGTTGATTTCTAATCTGCGTTCTGCTCTCAGATGTTTGGTGTAGATGAGTCTTAAGCACCTAAATGGATGTAATAAGTTAAAAGATCAAAATTCAGTATTTTAAAGTTTATGAAAGATTATCTAAATTACACACGTATTTGTGCTGTGCTTCTCAGATTTTGTTATGAACAATTACCAGCAACAATTATTAAAAGGCGTAGCTAAAACTTAATATTGATTGAAACACTTCTGCATGCGAGTATGCATAATATGCAGTGCCCTGGTTCATTAATCTGAACCAAACTGCGCTGCTCTGAAAGAAGGAAGATGTTATTAAAGAGATGTATATTTGTGTAGCCGGGCTATTGCCTTACAAACTGTAGTGATAAACCTAAGGTTTAGGTACTCTTGAAAATATCCCCTGTAGAGAACTGCATGTGTTTGTTTATAATAAGTCAGAGACTTAGAACAGGATTTCTGCTGGTGTTTGTAGCCCGTGCCCTGGCAGCAGCCAGCAAGCACTTTATTAGCATCTAAGCCCAACATTAGGGCCTCAAGGGTGACCTTCAGTAGAGGGGAGCAATCAGACACGTTTGATTTCCTAATTACTGAGTGGGGCTAATGGATGCATGGCAGCATCAATTCCACAAAAACTGTTCTTCTTCCTCTTGGGTTCCTTAGACTCCCTCGCTTGTATTGATTGCATTTCTGCCTGAAAAATGTATAGGCAGCGTGAAGGAAAGCTCTTCTGCCTTGAGGTGCTGGGAGATCAACAGTGTCATGTTATACATAGTGACTTAAATGTGATATTCCAAAAAGAGGGCAAGATACTGTAGCTCATCTCTGATGAGCTGAAATAATAGTTATTAATAACTGTTCTGATTTTAAGGAAATAAATGTGGCACAGGGAATTGCCTTAGAGTAGAGGGGCTTAAATTGCTGTAGTCAATAGTACATATAATACTATCACTACTTCTTACTAAATAAGATTCACTGGAAAGGAGAAGGTAACATTTTTAAATGTCCATGGGTGCTCATTGCTTCTGCAACTAAGCTGCTAGTTTAAAAGTACAGCACGCTGACAAAGTATCCCTTATCCACTGAGGATTGCTTACTGAACAGCCAAAGTGACTTAGGGCTGGTATAGAGCAGGCAGGTCTGGATTTTAGACCATGCTGCCAGCCAATGCTATGGGTCACTGGTGTGGAATTCAGAGGCCATACAACAAATAATTTCCTTTGCAGCACTGGGATACAGGTTCCTAGTTTCCCCTCTCCTGTTTTTCTATACCTCTTGATAGCATAGCTCAGGCTTGTGAGATGACCTAGAACTAAGTAATGACTGTGTACAAAAGTAGATGTGTATATTGAAGTAAAATACTAGTGGGTGTGGTATGTATTAATTATACCACTTTAAAAATTCCTCATTTAAATCAATTTGCTATATGATGTTATCTTAATGCTTTTCACCAATTCTGCATTATGAAGAATGGTAAATAACTGCTTGGTCTTTCCGTGGCATCTGCTTTTTTTTTTTATTTTATGAGCTTTCCTGTGTCCCTCCAATTTATATGTTCCTGCTGGAAATGAAATGTTTAAATTTCTTTAGTGGCCTTGATTATCTTTGCTGCTTTTGTTGGAAATTCTCTCTCCCCTCTGTTTTTCCCAGTTTGCCTTTTTTTAAGGTGGGGATCTTTAATTTTTACCTTGTTTAGTATGTTTTAACTTTATTCCTTCTCTGCTATTTTCTTCCTAAGCTATTGTTTTTCTACCTCCCAGTTTGTCTGTTATCATGGCTGAACTAGCTTTATTTTTTTCCAGATTGACATTGTTTACTTTAGAAATATGTTGGAGAAGGTACAGGTGACTGTTATGAGTTCAAGTGGAATTGCATCTTTCACTAGCTCTTGTAAAATTTAATCATTTTTTTCTCCCCCCTTTCCCCCCCTTTTTAAAAGAAAAACAAATAATTAAACAAAAAATCAATTCAAATGTAGTTCAACAAATGAAAATAACAATTAATGTTGTTCTTCAAAGTGAAGCAGGGGGAGTTAATGCTGGTATTCCCTCCAGAGACTCAATGCTATTTTTCTTCCTTTGATAATACCAACAAAGTGGAAGCAGCTTGGGCAGATTTGTGTGGGGAGGTGTAAAAATTGTAGGAGTGTGGAAATAGCAAAATAAATTTATCTTCATCCCACTACAGTGTGTCATTGCAGCTGTTTATTTCAGTCGTTCCACATAAAATACCGAAGCAGAGCCAGCTTCTCCACTGCCTCAAACTGGCTGCAGTATAAAGGGTATTTTCAGGTAATTTTCAGTAAGCAACAACAGGCCAGAATGCTGCCTATGTTGTCATGTGTGCCTTGGGTTAGATGCAGGTCCTGCTTTTTTGCTCAGTTGACAAAAAAAGCACTGCCAGAAAGTGAGTCTGCAAACAGCAAAAACTGAAGCCCTCTGAGGAGGACCTTGAGGTTGGAGGATGCTCTTGCCTCACAGATTTGGAAACCAGCATCTTGTAATTGGTTTTCTCCATGTCCCCATTCCTGAGGGGAGCAGTGGGATGAGTGCAGAAAAGGATTCCCCAGATTTTCAGCTACCTCCTCATAGGGAAAGTGCTATAGTGAGTCATTACTCTTAAAAACAAGAGGTGACTCTAGGAGTGTTGCTGCTGCTATTGACTGTGTGGGGTGACCTCCAATACCAGCCCAATGAGCCAGCATCCCTGCCTTTGCAGAGCTGTGTATTTTGGCTCAGATATAAGTTAAAGCTGTTATTTCTTCTCCTGTGGCACCTGTGAGTTGTTGCATTGGAAAGCAACCTCACCATCTGCTCCCAACTTCTCATCATAACTGGCCAGAGATAAACTTTCAGCTGATGCATGACTCTGGGTAGAAAGGGTAGGAGAGACTTTGGACAGTTAAACACAGATTCTTTGGTTGTTAAAACATAGTCTTAAATTTAAACAGAAATATAGCTATTGCAAATGCAAATTTTTTCTAAAGTTCAGCTGATGCTAAATGAGATTCTGGTGCTCCTATACTTAGAAATGCTTAACATAAATTATGACCTAATTAACATTTGCATGGTAATCTAGACTTCCTACAGCTTATTCTGCTAATTAACACATGACAAATGATCAAGAATTAATATTTCATTGAAACATAACTTGTCCAAGAAAGCCCATTAATGCTGTAGAGAACATTTCATTCCCGTAGTTTTATACCTGAAAAGTGTTCTATTACAGTTAGGGCTATTATATAATTTTTGCCATTAACATTGTTTGTTATTAGAAAAATTAGCATAATAAGGATGACTGCAGGTGTTTCAAATTTTTCTCAGGTCTTACTCAAAGTAAGTGTATAAATGTCCTGACATGATCAACTAGGCTAATTAGGGTTTGGGGTAGTTGAAATTCTTCTGTAAGACCCCACTGGACTTCAACCCGTCAGTTGCAAACAGGTTCAAACATGAAACAAGTGCAAAACCCATGTGCTGTTCTGTGCTTGTTTATTTGGAATGTGATAGTACTGAAGGGTAATAACCATTCTATGTAATGCAGCGTTATGAACAGATCTGCAGGTTAGCTTCAAGCAGGCCAATATCAGCACAGAGCACAACGTTGTGGTGTGCAGAGATACCAACCTGGGTCCTTAGCTGCTGTTGCTGCATTCATCCTGTGTTTCATATTTTCCCCCTTCATCCTGCGTGCTTATCACTGCTGCAGTGGGGCCAGGCTTCCAGCATCCTCAGTGGGACCCAGTTCCCTGTCCTTGTCTTTACTGGGGAGACTGGTCTCCTCTTCACAGGACATACAAGTCTGAGCACCAATTTATAGCCTGTCATCTTAAGTGGATGTCAAAGTACGTATTATGGCTTAAACAGAGAGCTTAGTCTTCAGAAAAAAAATACTTCCTTTAGATCTGCAGGGAAAGGAAAAGAGCCTGAAGACTTCAGTAAGTGTGTATATGGTATGGATAATTAACACTTCAATAATAATTAACTGCCAACTCATAAAACCAAGAAACTGAGGTTTTAAATCAGGGTTGTAATTAGGGGTACATGATCAATGCAACACACAAATCTAATGAACTAGTTCCTTGAGCTTGATGTGATTAAGTACTGGCCATTCTTGCCATGCTTTTTTCAAGCATTTCTGTTTCTCAGCAGTGCTTACTGAAAATTTGAATACAGATGTGTTTTCTTGGGCTGAAAAAGTAAGCCTGATAACCCTTTAAAAAACCTCAAAATTAAAAAATAATCAAATGAAGGCACATAATATTTGTGTAGAAGTATAAGTTGAAGAAAATTGCCACTTAAAGCAGTAGGTAGGTATCCTTTTGCAGGAATAGAATTCTCATCTTCATTATTTGGTCTTCACACTCATCCCTACAGACACCACTTGCTCCGTTTCTTTTACTTAATATATCATCATTTGTTCACTAAGCAATAAATCCTTAGTGATTAATCAGTCAAAACGCCTATTGGTTTCAGAAGGAATGTCAATTGCTTGGAAAATAGAGGATCTGCTCTCTAAAGGAAGAACAGAAAACATGCACATATTAGACTAACATTTGCTTTGTTCTAAAGTCAAATTAATTTTGCCTTGCCTGAAGCCGACAAGGGACTTAATCATATATATAGAGTCTAATAAATCCTGCTTGACATATGGTATTTCCCTGTGAGCTTTCACAAAGGAGGAGGATGCGGCAGCTACGTTGTTCAGGTACAAAGGCCTGGTATTTCTCGAGCACCAGTTGAACTCCGACATTTTGTATTTGCTTTTGTACTCCAGTTGTGTGTGCTTTTCTTAGAAAGAGCTCATAACTCAATTTTGTTGCATGTCGCTGCTTGGCCCTGGTCTCGGATGCAGGTGCAGTGCAGAAATGTGCCTCTGAAAAATCTGTCTCATGAGATTGTTCGAAAGCTCATCTCCAATCTATAAGGTCAATGTCTCAGGTTTGAGTTCAGACTTGTGGCTATCATTATACGGCAACTCTAATACTTAATTATAAGTTACTCATTACATTTTAAATTCAACTCAGACTATCAGCTCTGAGGTTATGAATATCTACCTTAACATTCAACCTTCTCAAACCTCTTCAAATTAAGTGTGAATTTCTCAGAACCATGATCATGAGAAAATGGTCCTCTACCTGATTCCTTCCTCTCTAAATGAAAACCATAATACAAGATTATGGGGGTGGGAGGGTGGACAAAAGGGGAGTGACTAGCTCTGTATGTGGATGGTGGCTTTACAGAACATATCATCTTGACTGCTGAATAACTACTTAAATACTGAGAATACTTGTTCTGTCATTCTCCTATTGCCTTCTTAGAAGAGGCCTTAGTGAGTACAGGGTGTAACCTGTTGTGTAATAATTGACCATTATTGCTTTAATATTGTAATGATCTGAGTGTTAGCAAAGCCGTATCTTTGAATTTCCTGTAAGGGTAACTCTTGGATGAGTTTCCTTTGTCTAAAGCCTGGACAAATAGAAATTGGTAATATTGATCTGCCAACAGTGATTTATTTTACAGTTGAGTCTGAAGCATATCATCCCTTTGAAGCTCTCTTTCTTGTTTAACTGTTTTTCCTTTGTTCTAGTTATTTTTTATGTTCTGGTATTGATCCCCACAATGCTAAGAGATACTGAATGAAAAGCCCTTCGGAAATGTAGTAGTTCATGCATGTTTACATTCCTCTGTTCTACTTTGGATACTCAAACGCATTTGACCCTGGAAAAAGGCTTCCTCTAAGGCTTTTGAGTCACTATGACGTGTTATGTGTGTCTGCATTAGGTAGGTGTCATCATGGCATTCACCCTTTGCCATACAGCTGAAGATGAAAAGTAATAACACAAAGTTTCATCTCAGTCACTTCTACTGCAGGTGGCCTTTCAATGCTCCCCAAAACCTCATATATGTAAGTTTTCCCCCTTAACTTCATATGAAAAATTAAAATATTTCCTCTAGACTTGTTTTTAATTCGAAGTATAGTGACATGTTGTAAGTTTTCTTCAACTAATAAAAAATTACTCTCCTAAGCTCAGAGAAATCTTTGGGTCTACTCTAAAAATGCAGATTTACCTCTGTGTCTCCAGGAGAAATTTCTATTTCTCTGAAATCCTGAGGTCATCTTAGGGTCTTGAATTTACAGCCTTCATGATTTGCATTTTTTTAGCATTTCCCATTAAGGAGTGGCAGCTGTGGCAGGATTCAGCTAGGATGGGCCATCCATCTGAGTTTCAGGATGCCCTGTATGCAGAAACATCTTAATGCTGTTGGTGTTCCAAAAGCCCATAATGTTCTGTATTTGGATGCTACATTTTGGATAAATCCATGTTTCTCCAGGCTTGCGTTGCATCGTGTAATTGAAGTGGTCAGATTCATACAGTGCAGTGTTACTGAAAGCTCATTTTATAAAATAATTTCTTTTGAATTCAAAAGAAAACATTTTGAACATCTTTGACAAAAGGTCAAAAGTTTGAGATGTAGGAGATGCTGCACATCACCCATGGATCTGGAGTTGACAGAAATGTCAGTCAGGCGCTTGACTTTTGCAGTAAGAGTGATTTCATGTCTCCAGTGGTCCTATGTCCTCCAAACCTAGAGTGCTCTCACAGTTGTATCCTTTGCTTTGAACCTCTGAAGTGTGATTGTAACTTGGTCTGCTGACTGAAGAAAATTGTGATTAACTCTTGCCTTATATAGTTATCTTGAATCAGACTGATTTGGATGGGTTGCTCAGCTTTTTTCTCCTAGAATTTGGGAATGATCACCTTGACCTTTTTTTTCTTTTATATAATGAATGGCAATCTCTTGCCTCTGTATTTCATTGAATTCTAGCTCCATTACATATGCAGGCAAAACTACCACCCTAAACGCCTCAGAAAATGCTTTACTTCTTTCCATTTTTTTGAAACAAAAATTGTTGGTGAATAAACAGCCAGTCATTAGCTGTGTTCCTTAAGAGATACTGGTCAATGCAGTATGGAAGGAACTACTCAGCCAGTTTGACTGTCTTTATGCAATTAAATACTGCTAGATTTGTTATAACAAACTGCTAAATTGTCATTGTCATGTACTGAGAGAGATGCCTTAAGTTATTGAGGGCGATATTCATTTCCTCCTTGGAGATAAGAGATCTGTCTTGCTGTCAAGTGTCAGTCATCATCAGATGCTGCTGCTATGTGCTTGGACTTGAGAGCGTGCAGTGCAGTTAGTGCTTGGATGGCATTTTCACTTGTTCTTCTGCTTGGGTTTGCCACTTTGAGGGTTTGTTTGCATTTTCAGCTTCCCTAAGAATGACTTCATGTTGTAATGGGTGGGGATAGTTGTTCAGGAAAAAGCAGAGTAGGAGAAGCATTGAAATGAGTAAAAATTTGGAATATTTTTGAGACAGAGCACAGCTTAATTCCATGGCCAGGGTGAAGGAACAAAGATTTATTGGTTTGGATCTGCTTCTGTGAACCGGCATTTGCAGGGTTACTTTCTTTTCCCCGCTCAAACTTTTGCTGTGTTCTGAATATCTCTGTTTACACAGACCGTCCCAGTCACAGGTAATGTTAGATAGAGGAAGAGTGTGTCATTTTCGTTAACTTATCAGTGAATTCATCATAGTGTAGTCTTTTGTGGCTGGGAATAGAGACTGCACCACTTGAACCTGGTCTGTCTCCAGCACTGAACTCTTACTCCTTTTGTATTTTTGCTTGATTCTTTTTTAAGATGGGAAGAGCCTACCAGAGCATTTTTTCCAGCATCAATTAACTCCCATAATCTGAGATGCTAAATAAACTCATGATAGTTCAGACACTTTGTTTTGGGTTACTGCCTCTCCTATTCATTGGTGTTACTTTTTCATCACATGCGAATTTAGCAGGGTAAACCCCACCCCCTTTTCAGTTTAATCTTAGATTGGCACTTCTTTGTCTTCTCTAATCCAAAGCACCTGGAGCTCAAGGAAGCAGCTGACTGTACGCTGGGTCACTATCAGGTGAAAGTGGCTATGCGCTGATGCACATGTACATCTTCCTGACATGTTTAGTTGTATTGATGTTGGAAGATAATATTTTGGCCACTGGAGCTGGTACTTGTGTTTAGAGCTCAACTGTCAGCTTGCTGCTTGGTTTGGAGATGTGAGGTTGACCATCCATAAACCCAGCCCTTCAGCTCGCAACAAACGTGAAGGGATTGCTTTGCAATAAGTCATCCAGTCATAAAATCAAAATGTTTATAGCATCTGTGTCTTGGCAGGGCCGTCTGCGGTGCCCCAAACACAAATTCCATCAAACAGATTGTTGCAGAGCAGCCATGTGTATTAACTCTGTTTATCAGATAATTAATTTTGGTAGCAGAGAGAAGGGATGACCATAATTTACAATGCAATTCAGGGCCACGTGTGAGGAAGAGCAATGCTTTAGTAGCGTGGGCTGCAAACGGGAATTGTAAGTATGCCTTAATATTTCAGGTAATATACTAAATGCGTTAGGTAACCTTCTAACTGAAGGTCGTCCTTATGGTAATGGACAAGTCTAGTTCATGTCCTGCTTCTGGCTGGCAGGACAAGACTAATTTCCTTTTGCAAATGTCTGTTTGATAAAGGATGGGGTTTGGGATTTTTTTTTTTCTTGGCATTTTAATATTGCGTAACCCTTAAGAAGAGATTTAATTGGTTCTCTGGCAGTAGTCATTTTAATGTTTTTATCCCATATGATGTTTATGGGTCAGCAAAAAGGTTTGAAAATTATTTTAAGCCACACATTGATTAGATTAGGAAGTGTGGTATTCAATTGGTTCAGACAGGTCCTGAACCCTATAACTGTATGATCAACCCCACTCCACTTTTCTGGATCCATTTTGTTGTCAAGTGCCCTGCTACCAAGGTCTTATAGGTGACTTTTTACCCCTATTTCTCTGCTCCTTGCCAGAAGAGAAGAAGCAGACATGGTCTGACTTCTCCAGAGCATACAAAGTGCTTCTGCCTTCTACCCCTCAGGAGCAGTGTGGATCCAAGACACGGGCAGGAAGCACATTTATCATATGTCTCTCTTTATTCCCTTAGTGTTGTCTAACTCGGAGTGCTCACATTTGACAAAATATGTACAACATGCAAAGCTTCATCTAATTATTTCATCATTGAAATTACTTCTGTTTATCAATAGGTCAATAATTATTGATATTACATTTCCTACAAACCAGATAACATCTTTTAAAATTTATTCTCCCTCCTTATGTTTTGTCTCCATTTTCTAGCTGGAGGGGAGAGAACCAAAATGAACATTCAGTTTTATTTTCCAATTCAAGATCCCTTTGTTTCTGCAAGCAAAGTGCGGGTCACACTGCAAGCACTAGATGAATGACTCATTTTACCTCATCACCAAGTGAAATGGTCTTGCTTGCTTTTTTTCCTCCACTGTTAAAATGTGTTTGGTAGTGTTCTATTTACAGTATCTGTATCAAGTTCCAGCCCAATGACCTCCTGCCATCCTCTCAGGAATGCCACAACTGGTATATTATTGTAGCAGAAGGAGGAATGAGCAAAGTCTCCTTTACTGCTGCACAACTGTTTTCAGAAATACCAGTACCTGTGGAATATCCTGCATTGTTAGTTTGCCTTTTATTTTATCTTTATTAGCTTTGATTGGTTGTACTAACTGTTGTGAGCAGCTGAGAGAAGGCAAGGCTTGCACTGATTGGTGTTTTAGCACTGAGAAACTGAATGTACTTCAAGACAGGTCCTGGGAAAGAGCAGCTGAGTGGGATTCCCTAGGCTCAAACTCCTGCAGTGTCCCTGCTGGATCTTGCCTCTTCCCCTCCATGGGTGGGATGTATCTCCACAACCACTTCCTTCCAACAGGATATCAGGACTTGAGCTGGTTAAAACATATGATTTTCATTTTTCATTTGAAAGTTCTTTCCCCCTCCTCTTTTATATTCCGTTTATTAATTTTGCAGTACTTTTTAACAAGTGAGTAGTAGTTCAATATTTTAACTCATCATGTTGCGCTCAGGTCATGGTACTCAGGTCCTTACCAGAAACTCCAGATGATTGGTGCTAAAGCACACTTTTTATTCTTGCTAGCTCTTTCTCAATCAGCCTCTATTGTGGGAAAGAGGAAAGGAAGAACTATTCTTTCCTAAAGCCCTTTCATGATGATCTGAAATCCAAGACATAATCAAGTCTATATATACTGGAGAAGTAGGTGCTAGATGTCAACCTATGTATATTAGATGAATTATTAATGTGTATATTTTTGAGATTGACAATGAGGAGTTGAAGATGATAAATCTATTTTCATAAGCAGTGTATCTCCAGACACAGCACCAAATTGAGGGTTCAGGCTGGGGCCCCTCAACTGGGAGGGGAGAAGACCGAGAGGGACATGGACATACCTTACCAAACCACAGAAACAGCCAATATAGAGCTGATAACCACATCCTCCAAAATTGGAGCAATGGTCATCCAGTGAACAAGCATAAAACTAATTCTGAAAGGATACTTGTCCCTTTGAATGTCCCCATCCTTCCCGTGCTGGGGTAGGACAAGAGGATGGGATGGCACAAAGTGATGGTGGCTTCCGTGCTTTCTCAAACAGCATCTTATTGTTACTGGGGGAGAGGAGGGGCTGACCCGTAGGGCAATTCATGTGCTAATAGGTCATCTTCACAAAGTCTTTACTTATTTCCATATATTCTGGGAAAGGATGGGGGCATAAGAATTTCAGTTGAGACAGAGGGTGCTTTGACTGTTTTCCAAGTCCTGGAAAAGTATCAATATATTGATAATGTGGAGGGGAAAAAAAAAAGTCCTATCCCAGTTCCAATTTACTTTGCTGACAACCACACACTCAGCTCTGGTTGTCACCAGAAGCCAGGTTGTGGATTTTGAAGAACGGAATGATATTCCAATGATATGGATGAGTACTTTCAGGTTATTTCACAACATGCTTAGCTTGTTTCTAGAGCCACTTAGTCTCAGATTGTCCAGTATAAAAGATCAATCTTCTGCCTAGCTTTCAGCTCCTCTTGGTATCCTATGGCACGGCTTTCTGCAGCTTTTTAGGGTGTAATAATATCATGGTAAATGCATGCATAATGTGTTAAACCTGTTTGTAAACAAATACTGAATTATATTTACAAGCATTTGTTTTGTATCCTAGCCTTTTAAACTCAATTTATATTGATCTTTCAGCCTGATTTCCACCTTTCCCTTTCAGTTCTTTTGAACCATTGCCTTTAGTTTTGTCCTTTGGGTCTCTAAGAATGATGGAAGTGATGCTATTGGGTTGCTCTTCAGAGAGCTGATAATGTCAGTTGCAGCTTTTATTTCGGGTCCCCAGGATCTTCAAGTATATGACTAATTTTCCTGTATTACTTTAATCTCTCAGGTCAACTAAAAAAAAAAAAAAAAAGATAATCCAAAATCTCCATCACCCCGAAATGAGATGAGTGTAAAATGGAGGCATTAACAGTTGGCAGAGCAGATGCCTCTATTGTCTTTTAGAGCTTCTTATTTTAAATGACATGGAAACAGCAGCTTTACGTTCCGTCAGAAACACGGAGGTTAAACATTAACATAATGGAACACCATCCCACTTGTAGCATTGTCAAGAGTTGTATGTGCAGCCTGCAGAATGGGAAGGGGCTCCATGACAAGATACCTCCTAGATCTGAGGGCTACGTTTACTATATTGGAGGTGGAATTCTCTGATGCTTGCACATATTTTCCAGCTTGGCACTGTGGCTTTAAGAATCATATGAAACATTTATATGTTGTGCAAATGGCACTGCTTAGTTACTATTGGATACCTGTTGTGGTACAAGGCTTGAATCAAAATTACATGAAGACTGAACCACAAGATGCAAATTGAACCCCACAAAACAACCTCATTTTGTTCAAAGCAGCAGATCCTTTAGTTTCAGACTGAAGGAAATTCCTAATTCTGTCCATTTCCCAGAGGGATTTTCCTTTTGTCTGGATTTGCTCTATCAGGAGAGAGATGAATGCTTGGCAACACGTTTTGCGAGAACAGTAAAAACACATCTTGGCTGGTGTATTATATATTCTTAGATCTACTCCACAGGGAAGAGCAGGTCGAAAGGACCATCCTGCCCACTTTTAGCTGAATCTCTCACACTGTGGTTATCAGTTAACTGATGAAGAACCATGCTCTGCAAGATATTTTTTATGAATGGATCATTACTTTCACTTTCCTCTGGGAGCTGAAAATGTTGAGCATCTCACATGTTCTGTTTAGTGCTTTGCAGGGCTGGCTCTAAAGGTGACAAGTATATTAGGGTGAATTTTAGGAGTAAAGACCCCCAGAGAGGGGCTAAAAATCACAACGTTAAGATGATAATCTCTGCCCTGCAGCTGTTCTGCTAAACTTCTTGGTCTTCTGTGGACAATGAAAATAGGGCCACAGCTACATGCATATATGTAGGCACATAAAGAAAATAATCCCCTGACTCTATTTCTC
This sequence comes from Piaya cayana, assembly GCA_013389865.1. Taxonomy (NCBI): domain Eukaryota; kingdom Metazoa; phylum Chordata; class Aves; order Cuculiformes; family Coccyzidae; genus Piaya; species Piaya cayana. Next base: position 364,996 of record WAAB01020192.1, read on the forward strand.
TATTAGGAAATGTTTTATTGTTGTGAACCCGCCCCTTGAGTTGTGGCTCTTTCCTGAGCCTTTTCAAGCCCTACCTAAAATAATCAGGTTTTGTGGTAGTATATTGAGCTAAATTTCTGAGTTGTTTTCTCTTTGAAATTTTTGTTATTTTTCATTTAAAAAAAATTAATATTGTGAATTATTTCCAGCCAGTCCTGAGATGCTTTTTTTTAAATTACTTTGGAGCCTTGCAAGATTGATGGGCTTGTTGTCCTTTGATAGATATGTGCAACTGTCAGTGTCACTTGCTCATTCAGGGATGAAGGGACCTTTAATAATGATAAATGGTTAATAATATGAGCTTTTAGTGTCTACTATCTGGAATTAAAAATCTCATGAAATGTTTTATATGCTTTCAAATCACGGTCATTTAGTTTCTTTGTACTTATACATGCCAGAAATTGAGCAACTATCCCCTTTGTGCCTGGTAGGTACAGAATCAGTGTCCTGACTTTGAACTCATTAGTCAGAATGTAACAGCAAAGATTGTTAGCATTCTCCTAAGCATTTGTTTAGAGATTTATTTTGTTTGGTGATTCTGGGTTTTTTCAATGATAGTAATGTGTTGATAAGATGTTACCTAGGTGTGGATATAATCCTAAATTTGTCTACGTGTAAATGTAATGGGTAGATCTGCCTCTTTTTGATGCAGAAATATTTCTGTGGGTGTTAATTGTATATACAAAGAAACACACCTGAATGATTTTCAAAACTAATTGATGCACGGAATGACAATGCACTTCTTTGGCCCCTTTTTCTACAGTGCGAACACAAACTTATTTGTTGTAGCATAATGCTGGGTAACCTCAACCTCTCTTAGCTGAGTTGCCATATTTAAATCCAGGGAGCCTGGAGAAACTCTCTGGTACCTTCATCACTGTGGAACAGGGGGTGGAATCAGTCTGACAAGAGATGTAAGATTGGCTGCTTCTGGATTTGCTCTTGGATCTATCAGAGAGCTGAGGTGCGGTGTCCGGTGGCCCTGCTGGACCAGCAGCTGCGAGAGGGCTCCCTCTTTCCCAGAATGAGAAGTGACTCCATCAGGCCACAGAGTTGTATGTTACCTACCCTAAAATAAACCACAGGTGTATGGAATATTTAGTGCAAAATTGTTTTCTGAAGTCTTTCAGATGGATGTCATTGTATCCCTGATACTAAATTAGACCAGGTATTTAGTTGAAGCAAAAGAGAAAATTACTGCAGTTAACTTAAAACACTCATATGTTTTTTTTTTCATGTTGAAGTATATTGCTTGTAGTGTTACAGCATGGATTAAGATACTCTGAGGAGCTCTCAGACATTTCCTTAGTACGACCTTCGTAATTTCCTTGGGAGTTTACTGTCTGCGATGGAGACATACCCGATGAGTACCAATTAAATATTTATTCCACAACATAATATTGCACAGATACAGTGGTCACCATTAACATTTCAGAATTTGTTTACAGATGCTGCATTCTCGCTACAGTTATTTGCTAATTCAGGCATATGCACAAACAAATGGTATCTCAAATAACTCTACTGGAGGAAATACTAAATTTTTAATTGTGAGCACTGTATATGTGTGGTGTGTATTGTTTTTATTAAATAATTGGGCCCAAAAGCCCCAGCTGAGAATAACAATCCATCATACAAACTTGTAAGGAACCCAGCCAAGAATCATTGCAATAGAAGAGAGCTGCCATTCAGAAGACCTTTGAAGATTGTTGGGTTAATGAAGGTATCTGCTAATTGAAGATAAAGTGAGGAAATTAATTCACAGATTTTGTTAGTGTAGAGTGTGAATTTAGGAAACACCATCATTTCTCCAGTCACATTAAAACAGAAACAGTGCTAGGTGGAGAAATTTACTTTAAAGTTAGCAACTGATGTGTCCTTACATAGTTTCTTCTCACTTCGGATTCAGAATTAAATGTAAGCTCCTTGAGTACTGTGTGCAGTNTAGCAGCAATGATGTATCTTTTAAGTTGCAGTGATTCCTGTACTCAAAAGGTGCAGCTTAATAAGACACAACTTCTTCGAAATGTCTCTTGTCAAAACTAAAGACTTTGGAAATTTTTGAGCAAGCGTCAGATGAACTTGTTGTGATTGGCATTAGTGTGTTGAATATAAAGTGTGCTACTCTTTTAGAATTTGTTTTGCTCTATATTAATTTCAAGCTATTGGGTTGTTCTGCACATGGAAAACATTTACTGGCAAGCAAAATAAGTGATGAATGCAAGCGACTAGTGGTAAAAGCTAAGGTGTGGTTTAAGGGATGTGGTGACGAGGTGCTGAGGGACATGAGTTAGTGATTAATGGGAATAGTTGGACTCGGTGATCTGGCGAGTCTTTTCCAACCTAGTGATTCTATGCTTCTATGATTCTGTTATGTAAACTCAGGGGTGAGAGGAGGTGCCCCTTCAGAATACAGTTAGGAATATATCTTTTCAGTTTTTTTGCCTGAGAGGGGATGGAGAGAAATACCTGGGAGTGATGCAGCAAATAAACTTAGTGCTGTATACTGAAGAGGAAAATAGTTAGGGTTGTCTCTTGATTTCCACTTCAGCTTGAAATGAAACTAAGCTTCAAATGCATTCTTGCTTGGTGATCTAGGTCACTTCCTAGAAGAACCTGATAGGTCTTGTTTTGGGGTGGATATTTTTTTTTTAATTTTTACTGAACTGACACATCAGGAACTGGAAAATAATTTGGTGGTTCATCCTGCTGGCTGTTGGATGTTTCTGCACCACAATGATAATGAACATGGAGGCTGCATTGACATGAGCACTGTACATCAGCCAGTGATGTGCTGCATTGCAGTGCTTTTCTCTTCGGTGCCTGATAAATCCAAATTCACTTCATGGGTTATGCAATGGAAGTGAAAATTACCCTTGTGCAGAGGACTGATTTTTAAACTTTCTTTTTGCAGATCTTTTTAGCCGTTGATAAGCATAGTATCTGTGTCCAAACTCCACTGAAACAGAGACAATGGTTCTAGAATTACTCCATTTTGATACTGGGTAAGCAGTGGTCCTAATTGCTCACGTTATTTGTTTCAAGAAGCAGCTCCAAGTCTGCATGCTCACCTCTAGCTGTTCTTTTCCTTTCCCTTATGGCATTTGTCGTTCACAGTCCCAGTTTTGCTTCATACAGCTGTTGAGGGCAGGCAGAGACCTGAGATGTGGGGTGGATTCCTTACAAATTGAGGATGCTTTATGCAGGACAGGTGAATTTTTTTTTCCTAAATAGAGCCTTTCTAAGGGGACTGTAGACAAGCTTCTAGATCCCTTCTCAGCCTTGCCTCTTCTACCCAAACAGGACCTTTTATTTTCCACTCTTTCCTCTCTGACATGGAGTGCAAACAGAGCACACGTAAGCTGCATGCATACCCTTTCTCAGGAGCATCTCTCCATAGAGACAGACAAAAATATCAGTGTGAAGGAATGCTACCCGTGTTGCTGAGGGTGCGTCACAGGCCCCAGGTAAGATGCAATCATGGTAGCTGTGCATTTGCCAGCTTTAGTCTAGCTGACATGGGAAAGGTATAGCATAAATTTCAGTGCTGCCTTTCTGCTCCTGGTGACGCAGTTTTGTTGCTGCCCTGGGTCACTCTGCTGCAGGGGTGAAAGGTGTGCTCCGCTCTAGATGCGGAAAGGCACCTTGGGAGAACAGGGCTCTCTGTCAGAGCCAGACATGCTAAAGCTGAATGAATTTTACTCCTGTGCAATTAATCCTTTGGTTCTCTGAGAATAATACAAATTATGTGCACTTGCATTAAAAAGCCTCCTCCTGACGGTGCTGTTTAGAAACATGTTGGCTTCTGAAACCAATGTTTGAAGTATTTGGTTGAGAAATCTGCTTTTTCTGAGTTGTTTTTTTTTCTTGCTAGAAGACAATAACAAAAGCTGGCAACTTAACCTCCTACTAATTTCCTTCCAGTCAGTCAAATGATGAGTTCTTTTTCCTAGTAACTGGCAGCACAAGTTAACATCTAGCTTATCTCCCGACACAGAGCTAACACCACGTAAATGCCTTCTGACTAGATGCATGGATATTAACAATATAGCTTCTTAAATAATCTGTTATCTAAAAAGTAGCAGTTAAGTCTGTTGCTTGTAGAGTTTCAGAATATTTATTTGGAAAAAAATATGAGTGGTAAGTATCTGGGGTTGCAAGCTTCTGGAAATTTTTTTTCAATAGAAAGAGTAGGTTTTGGAAAGCTGGTGTGGAAAAAAGACACTTTCTTCAGCTGTTCTGCTCCTGGGAGGTATTTTGGATCACCTCTGCTGAAGACGGTCGCAAAATAAGTTTAGGCAGCTCAAACTTGGACATGGTCCTTCCAGTACCTCTGTCAGGGACGGGGTAGAAATGCTTCTTGCAGTCTAATCACTCCAAATAACTATGCCTGGAGCAGACAGGATTGCAAGGATATGAGGAAGGGCAATCAATTTAATACTGGCACTATAAGAGAAGCCAAGCACTCAGGATGCATTTCAGCTCAGAAATTGAGTTTGTGGGGTTTGAATTTGGGAGGTTTCTTAGATTGTTGATGCCTGGAAATCACCGACTGATGATGTGGAGTCCCAAAGCAAGAAAAACTTTCAGTTGACAGAGCTTTGAAATTATTTTGCTCTCTCTCTGCATTTCAGGGTGTTTTACAGGACTAAGGAGAGGCAGATACAGAGCTGAATAATTAGTTTGTCGTACATAAAGCATTTGCATGGTGAAAGGAGGCAAATGAATGCCTTGGGGAGGATGTGGGATGCACCAGAATTAGCAGGGTGCCCAACGTGAATGATAAAGCCGACCTTGGCACAGCATAGGGGTATCAAACACCCATCGTATCAGAGAGGTCAGGCAGTCAAGCTGCAATTTGCTTCAGCAAATCACCCAGCAAATGAGAAGGAAGCAGGTGAGCGGGATTTACACAGTGCTAGTATGTCATCCTTTTACACGAATGGGCACTTGAGATGTTTGGTGCGGTTATGGCTTGTTCCCCTGGGAAGGCGGAGTCATTTTTTTTCTGGGGGTAGTTTAACTCAGCTTTGAGGAGGTTTGTCTGTGCTCTTTGTTTTACGGCGCAGCAAAAGCTGTTGATCTACGTTAGCCTGCCTTTGCTCATGAATACTTCCTGTTGAGTTGCATGATACTTCTGTTTCCCCAGCAACTCTGTTAATTCATTTAAATCTCCTTTAAAAAGTAACTTTTGCTGTCTACCTCAGGACGAGAAATTGTAGGGGAATTACAAAATCAATACACAAAACAAGCCTGAGCTAAATTTAGAGAGACCTCTACCAAAACAGTTCGTGTTTGTGTTCTTTATCTAAGAAAGATTTACTTCTTGCATTGTTCCCTTTGTTCTTCCTCCTATTTCTTCATGATAACGAATGTAGGAAAAAAAGACGAACCTACAGAGGTATGAGTTTACGCGTATATTTTGGTGTTATGGATTCATGTTATTTTCTTCATCTACCTATTTCTTAGAAGTACATCTCTGTTTATGTGGTACATAAACTCTATGGTACATTTTTATAAATATTTAAGAATTATAAAGAGTACTTTGGAGAAGTGAATTCTGTATGGCTGAACAGAGATGCAGTTCCAATGTCCAGCCAGGATGATTTACTTAGTTCAAAATATTACATCAGAAACAGGAGTGTCTGGATCTATTCTGTTAGTGGTTAACTAGAGGATAAAAATTGCAATTTAGGGGAATTGCAATATTGTGTGGATGCACAGCAAAGTGATCTGCCTTTGGCTATGGTTAAGAAAACATTGGCATTGAGACGAGAGGAGTTTCCCCCACAGTGGTGAACTCCTGCAGTTTGCCCAGTTTGATTCTTTATCACTCTAAATAAAACCCCCAGGATGCTGGCAGGGTCTTGAAATTTCTTTGGAACTCAGGGAAATATGACAAAACAATGGGAAATAATGGGCATTAGCATTTAATCAATTGGCACGAGCCCTTAAAATTCAAATCCTTTGCCTTTCCATGCTGTGTGACAAAGCCTCTTCGGTTGTAAGGGCTCTGCCAGTCCATGCCCTCACGGTGGCTCGAGTAGGACTATGCTTTGAAGACATGCAAATGCCTCCTTGTGCTGAGCAGATGCCAGGTCTTGTGTGGTTCATATTTGCTTCTCAAAAGCTACAGTGCAGTGACCAGAGTACAGCCCTCTGCCTCACACCCTGCCCCAGGGGCAAATGGCATCTGAAATCTTTTCCAAGGCCAGCCACCACCAAGGAAAGCAGTGAGGAATGGGCTGCACTGGTCTCCATGACAGGTAAAGCTGGGCCGTGTTGTCTCTGTGTCCTCTATCTGCTTCTAGAAGATGAAATTTAGTCTTGCAGTAGCGTATCAATCCTGAGGAAGTTATGTGCAAGCCTAGTGCCTGTAGTCTACATAGGGCCCTGCTTTTCTTCATAACCCAAGGCTGTCAACTCTATGCTTTCTCTGAGCCACAGGGATTCAGTGGAAAAATAAGATAAAGAAAATAGCTTTGATTTTCATATTTTTCCTACTCCCACCAAACAGCATATAATTAGCCTTTCTATTACATATTAAAACTAGTCTGATGATGTAATAGCCATTATAACTCCGAAAGCTTAATCTTAAACAGAGCAAAAAAACCCCAGAGGAGGATCATATGCCTAGAAATTAGCATAGGGTTTTTACATCCTTAGAGGAATGCCTGAGTGCATGGATGCTAAAGGACGTGACTCACACAGAATGAGAACGAGTTGTTCTTCAGCCTTTTGGTGTAGTGCCTGGATATCAAATCAAGTCCAAGCCCTTATTTGAAGCTCCCTTGGAGGACCAATTTTTAATTGGATGTGAACTACTTTTAATGATGGAAGGATACCTCTCTTGGTGTTACATTTAGGAGAAAAAATGAAAAAGAATTTTTATGAGCAGTAACATGCTCCAGGGGATGCAGTTGTAATCAAGTTGATGTATTTCCTGATTGCTGGGTTCACAGCTGAAGTGCAGTGAGTGGAGCGTACAGACTGTGTTGCACCTCACACAGTCCTGTTTATGATGCTATTGGTATTTTATACAGACAGCTTCCCTTGCTGACAGGAGTGTTTTGTCATAGAATCATAAAATTTTTTAGGTTGGAAAAGACCTTTAAGATTCAGTCCAATCCTTAACCTCGCATTAGCAAGTCCACAACTAAACCATGTCCCTAAGCAACGCATCTACGTGTCTTTTAAATACCTTCTAGGATGGTAACTCAACCACTTCCTTGGGCAGCCTGTTCCAGTTCTTGATGTGCTTTCACTGAAGAAATTTTTCTTAATATCCTGTCTAAACCACCCTTAGTGCAACTTGAGGGTGTTTTCTTTAATCCTGTCACTGCCTGGGAGAAAAGACAGACATGCACCTTGCTACATCCTCCTTTCAGGTAGCTGTAAATTGCAATGAGATCTCCCCTCAACCTCCATTTCTCCAGACTAAACGGCCCCAGATCCATCAGCTGCTCCTCATACTACTTGTGCTCCAGACCTTTCCCCAGCTTCATTTACCCTAAGGAAAAAGTTGAAATTTCCTCTCTTCAGTGCATGTGAAGAGTAACTGCCTGGCCCTCAATTCTTTATCCCCTTCCATCCAATCCACATTTTTAACATATGGCTGTGATGCACATTTCCCCTCTGTATACACTTATTACCTTCCTCATTAGTACAGTGTGGAGGTCTTGCCATGATCCCACTGGGGAATAGGGTCATTTGTTTGTGACCTATTAATGTGCAGTTTCTCTGCTTAGTAGTTAATAATTTTAGTTTTTCTTTAGTGCCACAATGCAAGCTTTCAGGAGGTGCTGCCTTCGATCCTGTACTGTTTTAGAGTGCAGGCAAAACAATCTTTCCACCCACCAGTTGTAATCAACAAACAAAAGTTTGTCAAATGTCTCATATGTAGTTGTTACTCTTGAAGAAATCTCATTGCGCTGCTGGTTGGTTTGTTTGGTTTTTTTCCTGTCTTGTTAACCACCGGAATAATGGCTTATACAAAAGCAACATTTAAAACCCTCTTTTTTTCACTGGTCATAAGAAGCATTAATTTGAATTGCAGAGCACTGCTTTTGAAAGGAAGAAAAAAAAACCCCACTTGGTCTCTGTCTTGTACATTTTACTTTATTCAGAAATTCTCAATAAACAAGCACCTGGCTATTAAAATAGCCTTTCTTTGTAGTAACTTAAATAGTAAGATTGTAATAGATAAACAATTAACAAAAAATGTTGGTCTTGGTGGTCTTTATAGCTGTTGCTGCTGTACTATCTGGGAACACTCTTACCAGTTAATTTTCCATCTTTGTTTTTACAGTATAAGTGAGTTTAATATTCTGTCCTGTACGTGCTGTGCCCTGGATGCTCTCACAGAGTGTAGAGTAGCTTTTGCAGACTATATTTTTAACTTAATTCTCAGTAATTTTCCTGTGAGGGCAAGCTCTAAAATGATTATTTTTGGGCTAAAGGTCTTGGTAACTTCATTTACCTGTCCAACAAGGGAAGACTTGATCTCAGTGTTAACTGCACCCAGGTTCTTCCTGTTCTGCTCAGGGTTTTTTGTCACTACACATGTGCAACTGCACCTAAACACATTTCAGTGCAATTATGCAATGTGGTTAGTATCAGGTATGTATTTTAATTCCCTTCCGAAGGAGAAGGTGAGAAGTATGAGCTGCAGTGTGACCAGATGTTTTTGGTTGGTTGATTTATGCAATATGCACATTCCTCTGAGTTTGTTAAACTCAAGTGAATGTTCTTGAAAAGGAGAAGCTGAAGGATCTGTACTTCCTGTCTCAGCCTGGAAAAGCTTAGCATCCTGCACATTTGAGAATAATCCTCCTTTACAGTTTTTTTTTTCCTTACAAAAGTTGTGAAATGTGGTTTTTAATCTACATGCACCATGCACTGGCTTGCACTGCAGAAGCAATGAAACTGTTGCTGAGCTTGGCTGTGTCAGGGGAGAGCACTGCTAGTGCCTACTGGGTGGGCTCTAGTGCATCAGGGCTGTGCCACAGAAGTACTGTACAAAGACTTGGCTACTTGAAACTAGTTTAGTACCATGCTGCTGCAGGTATTTCACTTCTAGTCTAATTATTTTGGTGCACACTGGATGCTATGGCTTCACACCCAAATGTAGGTTGCTTCGGTTCCAGGCAGTCCAAGAAGGACTTTGAATATTTCTGGGGATATTGGTGTAGAAAACAGAAGACTCAGTTGATTTACTTACAGTGGAAATGTTAGAGCCTTCCATCCTGAGTCGGATTCCTCTGACCAGATCTTTTTACCCAGGATGTTTGCAGCAGGTGCAGACCTGACTAGATAGGGACCAGGCTGGGGTGAGTTCTCATCTGGCACCAACGAGTAGGATAGGGCGCAACCTTTGTGTGTGCGGACATTTGTGGCTTTGGATTTCTTCTGTCTCTCTAGACAGTGGGACCCTTGANAGCTTTGGATTTCTTCTGTCTTACAACCACTGTGAAACTCCTCTCTAGACAGTGGGACCCTTGAATCCTATTTAGTCTTGATCACAAAGGAAAACTTCTAACAAATTTCATTATTTCCTCATTGAGAGTTGAACAGATCTCATGTTAATTGTGACAGTGCTTCAAATTTTCCATTACAATATGCTGTATCATTCTTTTATGTCAGTAATTCTTTGTTCAGCCTGCCTCACTGCAGCAATATATTAAGAATCTTTAAAGTCCAGATTTAGACATGCTTAGGCATGATGATTTTTCATTTATTGTTGTAGAGTGAAATCGTGGAGCAAGCAGGAGGCTAACCATTTAACACCAAGTGTCTTATTAATCAGCTTTTGTTTATTTAATTTAATAAGAAGCTTTTGATAGCTGCAAGAGCCTGGTTGTGTATTTAATTTAAGCAGCACTTAACTGCTTGGGTCTTTGGAATATATGACTTCAGCCTTCCTGATACTTCACTACTATACAGCGGCCTTTAGTTCTCGAAGTTTTCATATTTTTTTCTTTTGAAAATACAAGAAGCATTTTCTCCTTAAGATGTAAGACCATCCACTTTCCTCAGCTGACAGTTTTACACCGCTTTCTTCTTAATTTTGGGAGGCATACATAGGCACACAGAAGCCAAGTAACTTCTTGCCTTTTGTTATCAACACCAAAAAAAGTGCTAGAAACTGCTGTCTTTGAATCCTGTCTGGCCCTTTGGGAAGTTATAGAACCTTCTTTTCATTCTCATCATCTTCCTGACAAAAGTGAGCATTAATTATCACATCTCTTCCTTGAATAAGTTCCAAATTATTTCAAAAGTGCTACTATATGAGATGAGGAACTGAATCCAACTCTGAGACCACTCTCTTAGTCCTCTGATCACATCAGTCCATGGGTTTTCTCATAGATTGGTTCTTAGAGCCATTTAAAACTCTTCCCAACATACAGCATATGCTGCATTCCTGTGTCTGCTGCTGCAAACGTTGTCTCCTTAGGTATTTGGTGTCCAGGAGATGATTGTCACAATGATCCTGTTCCTCAACAGTCCCTGGGACAGGAACCAGAGACCTGCAGGGTGTCGGAACTCTGGGAAACCTTTCTCTAATTTTGTTTGCTTTTGGTGTGATTGTTACTTATTAAGTATTTAGTTCTGGTTTTATTTTTTGGAACTAGAAGAATGTCATGTGGGTTTGTGTCTTCCCTTAGCTCACTCACATCACATTAACAGGATGGATTTGTATGCACAGTCTGTACCTCTAAGTGGCCCTGGCCATGTTTTCATGGATCCAATAACTGGAGCTGGACCTTGCTCTATCTAGTGAAAACTCAATTTTCCTTTATAACCAGTGCAACTTGATTCAATAAAATCTTGATAAATTGGGGACAAAATATTATTGAGACAACTTTGCATACATTTGAGTTCCAGGTTATTGTTTTTCAAGTGAAACCATTACTAATAATAATCACATTTCCACATTTGCAAATTTTAGCAGCACTAGATTGACATGGAGATCATGTATTAAATTGACTATGTATATATATGCCTAATTCTATTCAGTGCTGTAGGCTACAATACTGTATTTTGAAGCACTACTCAGGATTAAATCTCTAACTTCGTGACTCCTTGCATATATTATTTAAATACTGAGAGGGTAGGGAAAGGAGTTTCAGGGGAAAAAAAAGATAATTATAATTGTCTTTGTGAAATATATATTGCAAATATTGATGTTTAACTTTTTGATAAAACTTCTTCAAAAATGTACTGTCTGCTGCAATTGGCAGATCCTAATGCAATCTGGGAGATACAGTGATTACTATGTGACTGCAGAGTGCTACATGTCCTTGGATGTGGTCCCTGTTATGAGATTCTGACCCCTAAACAGGGAGATAAGTGAGGGATAGTTATTCAGTACTGAAAAGCTAAGAAATCCACCTCGAAACAACAATAAGCCCCCACCCAAATTGTGATACAATTTATTATATTGGCTAATAATTGGCTAGTAAAAAAACCCTTGCACCCCAAATTCTGTGCTTGGCAGAAAGCCAAGGGCATGGTCCAGTTTGATTTTTAAAAATAATTAAAGCAGGGTTTAAAACACAATTCAAAAAGAAAGAAAAGAGAAGAGGTTTTAAGCACATAAAGCTGATTTTTCTTCCAGTTTGTTCCCATGCTTTCATTGATTTTTAGGGGCTGTTGAGTAATTGTGTTGTAGTCATTAGGATCCTAATTCTCTTAAGTACTTAGTAAGCACTAAATTGCTTGCTTGCACCAGTTCTTAGTAATTTATTTATTGTCCTAACATAGAAGGAGAAAGAGCAAAGATTAATATCTGAATTGTTATTTTTCCTATTGTGTTATCTGTCAGAACAGTGAAATAAGCATTTGGCATCCTTTTCCTCTCTCTGCCCTATAACTGGAATGCAAGACATCTTTAGTAATGGTGGAAATGTGTTACTTAAGTGTCTGTTCCTATGGGTTTTTTAAATTTTTTTTTATTCTTCCAGGAATAAGCTTTCATATAGCATTCTTGTTACCTATCTTCCTCTGTTTTCAGATTTCCAAAGAAAAAAGACATCTATGTTTAGGAACCATGTAGTGTTCCTTTATCCAGTAACAGTGGGACTTCAACAGATATTCACAAGTGGGATTTGAAACCAAGCACTTAAACTCTGATGTAAGAGACTCAGCTCTTCACTATCAGTGAAAAAAGCTGTTATGTGGAAGCAGCCACCTCTCAGGGAAGTGGTAGAATCACCTCCCCTGGAGGTGTTTAAGGGATGGGTGAGGCACTGAGGGGCATGGTTTAGTATTTGATAGGAATGGTTGGACTCAATGATGTGATGGGTCTTTTCCAAGCTGGTGATTCTATGATTCTATGGGAAGTAATTTTCCCAAGTCCATAACCTGCAAGAATGGGCCATCTCTCAAAATATGCTCACAGGTGGATCCACTGGGTGGATATCTAAACCATATTTCTATTGCAAATAATGTCAAAGGTCTCTAGGTTAATTATCTCTCAGTGTTAAGGTTCCTTGGCTCAAGCACAAACCCAAATACTGTAACGTGTGTTAGAAACAGCAGTGTTTTAGGCACAGATTGTGCTGAAGTGGGAAGGTAGCCAGCTGCCAAGCCTTGGGTACCTGGGCTTTCCCAAATGACGAGTGGCCATCTACAATTTAACCTGAGATGGCTCTGTGTGTTAGCTGCTATGCTGGAGCACTAAGTGCTCTTTGACAGAAGAAATCCTTGAAAAAAGATGTCAAAACCAGTTCCTTTGCAGGGGGAAGAAATCAAAAGCTCCTCCAACATGAGGAGTCAGCTTTGTACAGCAAAAGGCAACACTAGGCTCTCCACATGGGATAACAGACACGCACTGATCCTGGAAAGTACTAGGACTCATTTTCTTCCAGTGACCTGAAGTGATATTGTCATGGAGGAGCTATTAAAGTGCAGTGGAGGCAGAGGAAAGATATAGTCATTTGAAGAATGAGTTTGCTTTTATATTTTTATTTAATTGCTTTTCTCTCTATCTCTATTAGTTAGATATCAGCTCTAAGAAATGTGCTATTTGGGCTTCTGGGAATTTGTCTGCAGTATTTTAAGTTTGTCTATCAGATTTATATACTTGTCAGGAGAAAGTCATGGGAGAATACAAATCAGGAAATCTTTAATTGTGTGTAACTTATCAGTTCATTTCCATGAGTATTTCTCACTAATCTTATTTCCACAACCCTAAATGCATATATGCATTTTATTTTCTTTGTGTTTATTCATTGAAAAACTATGGAATGAATAGAAAAGTGCTTTCCTAAATGCTGTCTTGCTAGTATTGTGATGTCATATCTGTGGCACTCTCAGCTATTCCAACAAAAGTATTTACTACTGGCAGTTCCAAAAAATAAGTCGTAGGCTGCTACTCCCTGCCTATATCCTGCCTTGGGCTTTTTAACCCTAGATTTGTATGGAATGCCTGTGAGAGCTTCTATATGTCCTCTGTACCTTTGAAGCCCATTCCTGCCATCACCAAACACCTGCCATGTGGATCGATTTGCCTGCTCTTCACTGATACCTGCAAACTAATTCACCAGTAGGACACCAAGTGCTGTTCCAGACTCAGTTCTTCTGTCATTCCTTTTCTTCTAGTCCCTCCTTTATCTCTTTATTTTTCCTCATACTCATCACAAAGTTTTTCTTTGAGATATCTTACTGCCGCTTCTCTTTCCCTTACCACCTTGTCTCTTTACGTTGTGTCCCCAACCCATATTTTCTTCTCAAAGACAAACTCTCGTGTTTCACCTACTCTGGCTCTCCCTCAGCCCTTATGGCAGCTTTCCTGGTGACAACCATCCTCCTTTACTCACCTTCCTCTTCTCCTCCTTTTTCCTAGCACTTGAGTTCTTTTTCAGGGTGGTGGCTGACAAACAGGTTTACACCACTTTACCCAATCTAGGTGAAATGAATGTGTAGCTATTCCTGTTCTTAGCAGCTTATTTCAGTTGACATCAAAACTGCTTTTACACTCTACCAACCACCCAAGGTGTTTCGTTGTCTGGTCCTTGGTGGCTCTTGGGTAACCAGATTTGGTAGCATGTGGATGGGCTCTGAGGGCCATGCTTCAATTCACAGCCCCTCTATTATCTACTGCTTCTTTCACCAGTTTTTTCTCAGCTGAAAGAGGCATTTCCCTTCCAACTCGGCCATCTGCCTTGGTCATGCCACACTTTTACTCCTCTGTCTTTAAATGGAGTTTGTACCATCTGGACCTTCCCCCTCTTAGTGGTCAGAATTTGTAAATATCGTGATGGGTTTTCTGATTGATTTCCTCATGATTTCCTTCTTTTAGCAAAAGTGTGGAATTGGCAGAGCCGTCCCTTCTGAATCACCTTCCTCAGCACCTCTCCTGTTCCATCTTTTCCACCTCAATTTGCGTGCTTGAGCTGGGATAGCTTCCTTAGTGCCTGAGTAGACATCACAACACTTATTTTTAAAAATAGTAGCAAATAGCATTGCTAGTTCCTCCTCACTGTTGTTTGATTTCCTTTATTTTAAGTATAGCTCATTAAGAATGTATTTCATTTTTTCATCTTTTATTATCTGCTGATTTTCTTTAAACTCAGTGGCCCGCTCCAGCTCTACTGGTGTCTTGCTGAGTTTCTGGGTACTGCTGAGGGCTCATCTCTGACAACAGCCAGGCCCTCAACAGACTACAAACACATAAATCAGTCTGATTTACCTCATTTTTATTGCTATCAATGGAATGCAATGTCTTCATTTGTAATTATAAAATATACATTTGTACCTGCAACCTCAGCTTTGCTTTGTCTAGCTCAAGCCAATGATGGTTATTTCTCACATCACTCTGACATGGAGGGCAACCGTGGATTTGTCTATAACTCTAGTTGTGAGGAGAATATAGAAGATACCTATAGGACATTTGCTCATTTGCAGAGGGATGGATTACCCCAGCCAGACGTCCACTTGCAGAGTTCGATGAATGGGCTTGATGCCTCCTTCAGCACTCAGTATTTACTCCTTCACTGAGCTGGCCTACTAATCTATCTGCATGGAGGGTTTTAAAATAAGTATAATTGCCTTCAACTTAATTAATTAAATTTTCTAATTGTGTTCTCTCTTAACTGTTGTACAAGGTAATAACTGTTGCTTTAATTTGGGTAATTCAAGAAAAAAATCCTGTTCTTACTACCGGGTTGTGGGTTCTTTTTGCTTATTTAAACTGCATTAAGCTGCTTCAGGCTGTGGGAAAGTATCTGCTATGCACAGCACAGAAAAGATGCTGAGAGTTCAAGGTGACATGGCTCCTGGGTCAGGGCCTGACTTTCAAACAGCCCTACAGTTGGTCACGCTGGATTTTGCACCACTGCTGGGAACCCATATACCACACACACGTCTCAAGATTGGTTTACAAGATGAGGATCATGAGTCATTTAAGACTGATCCCAGTTTGTAATGACTTTATTGCTCATCTGCAATGGATATTGGAGAAGAGAAATAGGCCTATTGGGTGTTTTATGATCACAGGGTGTACACCACATTCCAATCCTTGCTTAGTCTGTTTAATAAAATAAAACACAGCAGAAAGATCCATTTGAATGGTTTTAAGACCATCATATCTCTAAGTTTGTCCCTATTTTCCAGAGATGTTTCATAAATGGTAATTGCTGCTTTGGGAACAGGCCATTGAGAGTTTGTGGATACTTGGCAGCGACTGGAATCAAGGGGCTCAAGAGGTTTTTCACGTGGGGAAATTTACTAGTGTAATTACACCAGCGTAATTATGCAGCTCTAATTGTACCAGCATAAATACCCCATGTTTTCCAGGCTGAGGGTTACTCTCTTGTTTAACAGGCTTGCACTGTAACATGCTTTAGGTGAAAAGGAGCAAACACTGGCACTATGTTCACCCTTAGGAAAGCTATGAAGCTCAGGCTGTGCCAGCCTCCAGCAAGCCATCCATAAAGGTGTTTTCCATCATCTGCTATACCCCACAGCCATGCAGGTTTGCATCCCAGCACAGTGGTGAAATTAGGAAGGCTATGTTGCATGGCCCAGTGGGATGATTGTACTCGTGGGCTGAGCTTTAGCCAGCTGTGTGGTACCTGTTATCCCACTATTCTGCAGAATAACAGAAAGGAATTATCTGGCATGGATGCATGTTTTTTGGTACCACAGATTCTGAAAAGGGATGCAGCAATGTGTGCTCTCAGCAAGTTGGTATTAGAGAGTTTTATTGAACAACTGAGGCATGGGAATCTTTTGAGAAATGTAAAAGCAGCATGCTCAGTGAGTACTGCCCTCAGGGCTAGGAGGAGAATACTCCTACACTCAGAATTCTGCTTTGAGGCTGGGCAAGTTAAGAGTAGAGGGTGAGGGGGGGGGTATTAATTTGCTGCAGTTTCTGTGCAAGATGCAGTTAAAAGTAATAGGAGCCTTTGTGTAACCATAGTTATTTTAAGAGGCAAAACTTTAATTTTGGAACTATGTGTGTTCAGGACAAAGAAATGATGCTTCTTTCTGCAAGTCAGCATCAATAGCCAGCAGGAAGCTGACTAGAAATATTTCTCTTTGGGTTACAATTATTATTTTTAATTAAATAAAAAAGAGGAATCTCATTTTGTTTTAAGTACACATTCTGCAATATTTCTGATAGTATGAGAAAGAGCATACTATGCACTTAAAAATTATTCTTATTAATTAGCTTCTTTGATCCTAAGAGTGAAAACAAACCCACCTGCACTACAAAGCAGTTTGCAGTCTCTTCTTTAGAAAAAAGACTTTTGCTGAAAAAGCCTCTCCTCTCTGCTGTGTTACGCAAAGTATTATTTTTTTTTTAGTAGGAGTGAAGTATGAGTTCTTTTCTTTTCCTGGCTTGCTAAAAATGTGTGATAACAAGTTGACTTCACTGGGAGTTTTGCATGGGTAAAAGCTGAAGGATCAATCCCAGTATTGTATGTGACTTTGCCCTAGTAATTATTCTTCAGTTGAACAGCTTCTCCATGGCAACTGCTTCAAATAAGTCTTGTATCCTCACCTATTTTTAAAAAAGGACATTTTAAGATGTGTGTTTTAATTTCTTTTCCTCTAATAAGAAAGACAGGAAAAGAATCAGACACAAGGAGAAGCACACAGGACTTGGCCAAAGATGTCCTTTCACCTTTGCATCCCCATCTCTTCTCTGATCTGGGGTGGGGTAGGGGACCATATACAATTAAAAGTAAATTCACTACCTTGTCTTCCCACGTCCCCTTCCAGAGCCTCTGACACATTGCAGTTGACTTGATCAATCACTCTACGTCCACCCCGACAATTTCTTAATGCAAACTTTCTTTTTCCCTCTTTATTTTCATACAGAGTCTACTTTCAGTGTGGTAAATCAATTCTCCTATTCTCACAATTGCATTCTTATCATATGGCTCAGCTAAAGTTCAGGCCCTGTTAGCCACTTACTTTGTTTTGCATCCTCTTACTAAAAAGTAGAGGCAGCAAAATATTCTGTGGCTGGTTATTCTCCCTTGTATCGAACTTATGTCATTGGTGATGCCTCCACACACAGTTCTGCTCCTAAAGAAAAGAGTTTTTTCTAATTTTTTTTTTTTTTTTTGCCAAAGACTAGACAATGCATCTGTTGTCAGCAGATAATCAGGGAAAATATCCAATTATTGTAGACTTAAGTTTCTATTTTCATTTTAGGATGGAAACTATGCTTTCAAGCAAAGCTCAAAGAGCAAGGGTTTCATGAGGAATCATCTTCTCCTTGCAGTTTTCTATTGTCACTACCTTTTGAAATAATATATCTTCTTGGAAGGTCTTTCCTCTGATTAATTTCCAAATGTGGGTTACTGTTGTTTAGTGGACATGCTATTTTGTGCTCAGTTCCTTATGTTGTGCTGCATTTCAGTGGGCACCCCACACCCCTTTCTGCTGAAGACATGAATATAGAAACTCCAGCAGATAAATTCATGCGTCCCAGTGACATGATTTTTGAAACACTGCTGACTTACAGTTTTGCTTGCAGGTTTTCACACATGGCTTTTAAAAACTGATATATAAGGCCATGTTAGATCGGTATTACCTGAAAACTCAGCTAATGTGGCATGCAAAAAATGTTAGCTAATTGGTTTCAGCAGGACCACATCCCATATGGGGGCTGTTTTGTCGTTTTTAAGGTTGCCTCCGAAAGTTCTCTAATTTTTCAAGTTGCTGCTCTTATTTGTGAAGGTCATCAAATGCTGATGATTTTTAGCTGCTTTTTAGCAGACCTAGGGTTACCCACACTGGCCCTGAGTTTTGCTTTCTATAGCTGCTTGCCCCTCTGATTATATGCTGCTCTTATCCTTCCTGCGACGCTTGTTGCTTTTGGAGATCTAGTTTATATTATGACCCCATAAAGAGTTTTATCTGTAGAATTAAGATGACAACAAACCATGGTAGAAGGGGAGAAGAATTTGCTGAAGGATGAGAATGTAAAAAACTAGCTTTCTCATTTAATTTGATTTACCATTGTACCCTGAGCCACAATACTCATGCATGTCAGTAGGTGCTGCTCAGTTTTCTTTTTCTTTGCAACTCAGTGTCACAAAGAGGACTCATCAGAAAGAGTGCTTATCAGGCAGCATCCACAAGTTTCCCAGCACACTATGAAACACTGTTTTTTGCTGTTTTCTGACAAAGCAGAGAGTGGTTAACAAAGCTAAACTAGTATCTTTCAGTCAAAATGTTGACAGCCATTTTGCAAATGCCATCTCAGCTCTGACATCTGGAGAAACAGCTTAATAATTAACGTTAGGATGAAGACTCTAACTGTCTGCCAGTTCTGACTATCACCAAAACACCACACAAACTCACCAGACATAGCAGCAGCACCTCAGGTGGGCTGGACATCAGGCACTGAAGAGCAGCTGTCATGTTTGATATGGTGCCATCAGATGGAAGAAATTCTGACTGAATCTTAAACAGGATGCATCTAATAAGTCTTTGTTATAGATATTTGGCCTGAACAGTTACAGTACCAATTTAGTTGTCTTTTGTTGGCATTTAAATATTAAGCCAGCAACTAAAATAATGAAATAAGCATAACTAGCAGCAAAAAAAATCTAGGATTTTTTTTTTATGTGCCTAGGCTGTAATGATGATTAAATGGCATACTGTCAGTCAGGTGAGGAGAATAATTTGACTCTAAAAAGCTGTGAGACAAAATTTCTTGTTACCCTTGGTTCTGCACTACCTGTTTTGTCACTTAGGTTAACACCAGAGTAATTAATTCCAAAGAGATATCTTTGAAAAACAAATAGACCTGTCTTCCTGCTGAAAATGTTACGTGTCAGTCTACTGGGAGAATAAAAAATAAACAATAGTTTATATTTATCACAGAAATTTGGACCATTCCTGTTTTATTGAGAAGTGTCCAATTAATGAGATCATGTGTATACATAATGGGTAAAAATTAGTATGATTTGGTACCATTCATCCTTGATTGTATCAGTCTTTTGGCCAATACAAACAACAGAGGGTTCTCCTCATTGTTAGCCACATTGCTAAACTCACAAGCTTCCCCAAACATACCTAACCTCTGCACTTTACAGCTTAATGTAGTTCCACAAGCCAATGTGAAAATCTTACTCGTGTCTTGTGAACCACCAGAGAAAACTGGGACAGCAAGTGGGATCCTCACTGTGGTCC
This sequence comes from Piaya cayana, assembly GCA_013389865.1. Classification (NCBI taxonomy): domain Eukaryota; kingdom Metazoa; phylum Chordata; class Aves; order Cuculiformes; family Coccyzidae; genus Piaya; species Piaya cayana. The sequence continues at coordinate 384,688 of WAAB01020192.1, forward strand.
ACAGAACATCCTTGTCAAGAGTGCAGAATTGCTATAGGCAACACACTTCAGCTGGGATCAGTTTCCCTGCATGATGAAGAGAAAAACCTTTTGCAGCAGCAATGAAATGATTGATGCTGTTCTTTTTTATTACAACGGGGTCTTAAAACATCCATTTATCCCATTCTTCCATCCCATGCAGATTTTAGACAAAGTGACATCTTCTCCATGAGTCTCCTGAGCTTACTTCTCTCCCTGAGGCAGGTTTTCTTCAGTGCTTGTATTTTCCTCAGGACACCCATCTCTTTGCTTGTGTAAGTGGGATAGTGAATGAAGTATTCTTTGGTGGGGAATTTGGCAAGTTTATTGTTTCATTTATTGCTGCATTTGGATTTTGAGCAAAGAATGAAACAGAGGGGGCCACAGGATGCTGCAGGAAAGAGTAAAACTTACGGGGTCTGCGTTGCTGTTTGGACTACGTACTTATTTGGGGGCACGGAGTTATATACAACTTGTGCACAGGTTTCATGTTGTTGGGGTAGACCTGACAGCAGATCGGATCCTGCTTTCTAAGGGCTTGACTTTGCAATGTTAGCATTCTTCTCAGTAATTTTGTGTCCTTATTACTTATAAAAGAACAACTTTAGAGAACTTCCATCAACTTTCCTGACATAAATCCTTCTACCTGAAACCTTTTCCACCCAAACTAGTTCTTGCACCTCACTGTGTTTCAGGAAATGTACTTCCTCAATTCAGCTGAGCCCAAGGTGTGGCTATCCAAATGATGAAGAAATTATTGTGTATCAGATCAAGAACCAGGGCACAAGGGAGAAGAACAGGGCATAATTTCTATGGCTGGAGGCCAAAGGCAGGAAGGTTGTCATGTTTACCTAGCTGTAAATAATATGCATTGCCTGGTCTAGAGGTTTCTATACATTAATTTTCCTTTCTTTCAACTCAATGCTGTTCATATTTGAAACATACAGTTTCTTGAGAGAAAATAATGTTTCTTGTTATTATTTAAAAATAATATGGCAAATGCATCTCTGGAAGTTGTTCAGTTGGCAAGAGTTATCATAAACAAGGTGGCTAAAACCATTTTTGTACCACGCCATGTTCTCTTGCTGTTACAATTAACATCTAGTGAACCAGGTATTAGGTGTCTCTTCAGATCAGAGCATTCTAGTTATTATTACAAATTAATGACAGCGGGGCACTAGACTAGATTGAAAAAGATAATTTATCAGAAGTCCATCTTACAATTTTCAGTATTTAAAGCAAAAAAATTGAAAGCAGGGCTTTGTATGTGTTTAATATCCTCTAAACATAAAAATACCTCTTAAACGTGATAAACCTAACACATGCTTCTATCAAATTACATTTCTGACAATTGGAGGTGTATCAATTGATTACAGCTCTATTATTTTTCTCCAGGTACATTTGTTCAATCTCCAACACAATGTAACTGCAAAGTCTGCTGTCTACATATGTTTTGTTAGATTTGTAACCTATGCCCAGATTTAGGCAGCACATAAGTGAAATGCTGTCATTTATTAAGCAGTTAAAACTGTTCCTAATTTTAAAGTGTCTATTCAAATTTGAATGGGGTCATGACATTTAACTTGCAGGCTCATGCTTTTTGAGATATAAGTGTATGCGTAATATCTAGTAAAGTAATTTTACTTGCTGGACTTGAGTTTCATGTTGTGCTGAATTTATGCTTGTGCAATCTTTTCTGAGGGAAAGAGCCTTTGCTTATATCTTTGAAGGGATGTGAGATAATGGACTTCTACACTGAGATGGTTGTACTTCCAGAAAAGCTTTTACTGACCAAGAGCAATGCCCAAGCACTCTTCTGGCTTGGATAAATTATCGGTGAAGAGGCATTCCGCATTTAGTGAAAAAGAAAAAATGTTTTGATGACTTTAGGGACTTCCTTTCTTCCTAAAACAGTCATTTGAGCATGCTAAGGAAGGTATGCCATTGTATCATAATGTTGAAATAGATCTCAGAGAAATATTTTAGCAGGCAGGAAATGTACTTCTGGATGTGGGCTGTGATTATAGATATGGAGAAGAAATCCATGAGGTGAATTCCACATTATCTCTGTGTGCAAGTTAAACCTTTACATAATAATAGCAAAAGCAATATTGTATGCTGTGAAGTCAGAGTTGAAAAATAGTCCTGCTGCCTCCTTTTAAGCTAATGAAGACAGAGGAATATTTGTAACATATAGAAAATCAGGACTCTGTAATGTGCTGATTATCATCCCATTACACATTATCCTGGACATAGAAATGGAATATAAGTTAGGTTTATAGGGGAAATATTGACTAGACAGGCTGCTAACATAGAGATTGATTTTATTATTTAGGAAGGCAGAATATTAGGATACATGAGTGTTTCTTTTTTTAACCAAGATGCTATGCTGTCAGTGGTGAAATATTACTGCAGGAGAGTTTTCTTTTTTTACACAGTGGTAAGAAGCATGGCTTCCTTTCTCGGCACTTCAGCCACAGATGCTATCAGCTAGACCATCTGTGGTGACAGATTTGTGTTATATCACTTAGAAACTAAGTGAAGCTGGTAAAACCTCCTACTACAGGATATAAGTAGCTCTTGCTAAGGCTGGGACGTATTACGGTTCTGTCTTTCTTTGAGGGGCAGAGGAGTGGGAGGATTGTGTGGATAGAGGCTCACAATAGCTTTCAATCATGTGTTCACCAAGTCTTGAAATGCTGGCTTGGATCTTCTGGGACAGTGTCTACATGAAGCTCCTTCCTCTGCGTTCCCACAGGGAACAGATCTGGATGACTCTTGTACACCGTGAGTCACTAGCAAAACTAACAGAGGTGGACGTCTATGGGGACACTAACTCTAGCCTTAGAGGATGTCTGTATAGGCGGCGTGTACCAGGCTCTCATGTGGCCCATATCTCCTTTAGAGAAATGACTCTGCAGAAAGGATAATTTCTCTTCAAGGTTACATGGTCTTCAGAATGCTGGATGCTGACATTTTGGGTCATGGTGGTCTTCCTGCCCAGTTATAATATTTTCCTTCCTCTGCTCTTCAAATATTATTAATTGGTCTTCTGGGATTTCCCAGAGGGTGGCCACAGCAGGGATACTTTTTCAGCCATGAATGTGCATGAAAGAGATGTTGATGGCAGATAGTGACACGTTGCCTTTCCATGCAGTGAGATGTAATACAAATAGGTATTTTAGCAATGCACTGCAGAAAGTTTTACTAAGCTAAGACAGACTATCTTCAGTCTTCACATCTGACTGTCCAGTTGAAAGTGTTTGTAGATACGTAAGACTGGAAAGATACTCTTTTCATGTCTCTATAAGCATAAAACAAATGTGGTTTTAGCCTGATAAACAATTTTTGCTGCTAAGAAGCACTGCAGTGTCTTTGTTCTGTGGTCAGAATAAGAAGGACATACTCACATACCTAAACAAGCACAATAGGATTTAACAGTACGAAAGCTCTCTAAGTACCTTGCACTGAGAATTATAGGTTCCTCAGCCCATAGTGCTATCAACTAATTCCTCATCTCAAATTCTACAAAGTAAGAGCTAAAGGAGTTGAGCACCTTTATGGGAGATAGTATTTCATGATCTCAAGCTTCTCACTTGCAAAGCAGAAGGGATCATCCATGTGGTTATGCAGAGAAGTGGCCATGACTTCTTTCAGTAATAGAACCCATAAAACAACCAAAAATAAAACTATGGCATTTTACAAAATCTAAGCGATAACAAACACCTACTTGTCAGTATAAATTTGCAAAATTGTCCTTCCGTTCTTTTAAAATGAAATCCTACTGATCACTTACAATTTAAATCCAGCAAAAAGACTTTCAAACAGATGATCTCATGGAATTGGTTTTATCATTGTCTTTGGCAATTTAGGCTTGCTACATCTCACCCACAATAATTTTGGGAGGGAAATCATAGCAGTGGTTTTCTGGGTACTGTTGCTGCACACAGTGCAGCCAGCTAAAATTTTCCATTTGGTAAGATAAATACTGAAAGAGATATAAAATGCACAGCTCTTTTTCAGTGATGTCAAGTGTTTCCTGAAGGGTAAATCAGTAGTCAGTTAAGTCTGTAGTTGGAAGATATATCTTAGATGTGGTAGATTATTGGCATCTCAGGTATTCCTGCCTCTTTTCTTAATTTGTCTCAATTTATCATTTCCTTTACCCTCCATTTGTACCCTAGCCTTACAAAGTCTTAGCGATGCATCCAGAATAGCTATATTGATTGCAGTGGTTACTGCATGTATGGAACCTGCAGTTGCCATACTGCCTCTGAGCAAAATCTCTGCTTGTTTTCCTCCTTCTTCAAAAAGTCTCTAGACACTACTTGCAGGGTAGAGAGCATAAGAGGTTATTGAGCCTTTCTTTTAGCCACAGTAACAGAGAGGTCATGCAAAGCATGGGTCATGCTCTGATTTTTCCAGCTGGTTTGCCAGCTAGAGCCCTGCAGAGCTGGCAGGGAAGGTAGAAGACAGGGGTTTTGGTATTGAGCATGGCCCAGCACTACACCTGAGAAGAAAGATCTGTGTGTGAAATTAATGCAGGCACCACGCTGCTCATCCATGAAGCTCTACTGGTGCACCACGATCCCTGCCCAAGGCATTCTGGTGTTATTTTTGGAGGAAACGCAGTCTTCACTGTATAGAGAAGGAAACAACCTTGCCCTTCACCCAACACCCTGAAAAGTGTCTCTGAGTAACACTGGAAGAGGGCAGACCTGGAAACCTCAGATCCTGTTGGCAACCTCTAGTCTATTTTAGGCAGCTGCTTCTCACCAAAATCTGTTGGGTCTTGGTGCTGAAATACTTCGGACGATTTAAATAAAACTGCTTCATATAAAAAAGAAGATAAGATCAGCCAGTGTGCCACAGAGAAACATTTGAAATAAATTCTTTTACCTTTTTTGATATCCAGAAAATGCTATCTTTAGCTTTTACAAATGTGAACTGGCTATCATCCATTTTAAAGCAAAATGGAACACACAGCAAAGATGACAGCATTTAATTATTTTCTTTTTTTAATATCAAATGTATAGCCTATAACAGATGTGTATTTTTAAAAAAGAAAAGAAACTGTGATCGATTTTACTTCAGAATCAGTGCCGTCCATATAACTAGGATTTTTAATTTACCATGCATTTGTCAGGAGGGTTTGTTGTACGTGTTTGCATGGTAGGATTAAGCTACAAGACATAGCATATGTATTCATTTTACAGCTTTTCCTATTCATTTTTTATAACTGTCTTCAATATAATTAGCCTATTGTTTGCTAACTTTCTACCCTGCTGCCCCCCATGTGAAGTGAGGGAGCTTTATGGTGGCTTTGCAATACCTTGGAGACAAAGTCAAGTCAGGCTCCCTGGTCTATGCTTTTGGGGAGTCTTTGTAGATGAAGAGCTTGAGCTCCTGAGCACTTTCTTGATGCCATCATGCAAAGTCTTGCCTTAGCAGAGATTCCCTGGGGTCTGTGTTTGTCTGGAGCTCTGGCCATTGGAGCTTTGCAGCACAGTGGGGTGCAGCCCATGGGGGAATGGGCTGTCCAAGTTTGTCTCCAAAACTGCACACTGTTCCATTCTGAACTCTTGACTGCCACCACACATACGCGATTTTTTTATTTTTTTTTCCCCCAGTAATTCTTCATGCAGCTAAAGTGATCAATACTGGAATCTGGTTGACCTTGAACCCCATAGCCAATGAGCTGTTGACTGTATGACATAATATCCTGTTGATGTATTTCTACAGAGTTTACAAACAATTACAGAAACCAGGTGTCAAACCATGGGCTCTTGTCAATTGGAAGGCATCATCTAGCCTATATGGGGATCAGTCCAAACTCCTGCTCACAGCATGGAAGGTAAAAAAAGTTCTTCTTAGGAGCTTCTTCAGCTAAGGTCTGAATAACACATGTGAGAGGTCTGTGGGTGAAATTTAAATTAAATGTAGACGGGAGTTACTACAATGGTCTTGCCAAAAATAAGAGATCATGACTATGCCATGTATAAAAGGGGAAAAAGAAGAAAAATAAAAATATTTGGCACAAATTCTGCTTTCTATTATGTCCTTGTCATGTCCTTGAAAGCAGAAAATCTACCCACTGGATAGATAGCTACGGTCAGAATCCAGTTTTGCAGTAGAGACGTGACGATCTTCCTTGAAGAAGAATACTTCATTAATGATATGTTTAAGTTATGTCAACTATCAGCCATTCATGAACTTTTATTGACAGTTAAATAGAACCTGAATGATTTGGGTTTTTGGCTGTCATTCAGGGGTGCTTTTGCTTTCAGGTCTGTCTTAACCTGAAAGCATGTAATTTGTTTCATTTGTGGTGCTGCATAGGAAATGAACCTAGGTCTCTTGTGCTCAAAGGCAAACGCAGTAATCATCTGCATGACTTGATTCCTTATTCCAGTAATATGAAAATTGTCAATTATGGATGAATTATGGGCGCTACTGATACCTGTAATTTGGTTCTGCAGTTTTGTAAACATATGCAGCTGCGTTTAATTGTATTTTACTAGTCATGTAATTCATTAAGGTGCACCTGCAGTCACCTAAGATACAGATATTAATGAACTGAAAAGCCGTATTTCATTGTCTACTGTTTGTATTGACATTTCTTACAACTGTTTGTTTTTAATCACATATCTGTGTATCTGAGATGCTGACATTAAAAAAAATGAAATGATTGTCAAATAAACAGACAACATAGCTAGCTGCAGTATTTTAACTTCTTGAAAGTACTTGCTAAATAATTCATTTAAATAATTGCTTTTCCATACAAAGCCCAAGACTGGAGGAAAGCTGTAGAATTGATTTTTGTAACAGTTATTGTGGCAAAGATGAATCATTAGATAACTGATTCCAGGGACGTGAGCTGCTGAAGCCCTTACTCCATAGTCCTGTGCTTGAGTGATTGTGGATGTTGTTCAGGTCTGCCCAAACACAGCACCTTTACCTTTCATCTTCCAGTCCAGTCTTTTGGAGAAACTATTTAGATTTGGAAACACACTTTTAAAATACACATAATGTTTTGGAGAAGAGTGTTTAATATGAACAGCCTGTTCCTCCTATTCTTCTTCTAGATATTCCTATCACTTGGATTAAAACAAAAAAACAAGTAGGTTTTTTTTTTGTCATATAACTAGTCCTTGTTTCAGTGCATTTTACAGAATATACAGGTAGGGTACTGAGAATCAGATCATTCAGGTCATACCCCAGATTTCTTTTTTTCCTTTCTTTCAGCTTGTCTCATTTTGCTTATTATTATGGGAAAAAAATGTGGTTATGACAGAAGCCTATTGCTTTAGCAGGTCTGGGGTAAACTCTGGCTCCATAGGGAATGGTCATAACTGCTGCACAGAATAAAGATGGAAAAGAAGATGACGCAGAGACCTTCAGTTACTGTCTGCATCCCTGGGAATTTTCCTTCATGGCTGCTGTCTGTATGGGACTGCACAGAGAAGAGTGATGAGCCCATTATCTGCAGGCTGCTTAGAGGAAACTCAAACCTTTCAATCAGCACAGGAGACATACTCTGATCACCTCTCATTGTTGGCCTCTGCCTGTTCCTGCTCTCTGTTTTAGCTGTTTCTTGTCTCTGATAACATATGACAGTTGGGTAACTCTTCCCATCGTTATTTTCTCCTTGAACAGAGTTTCAGTTTTCCTTTTTCCCTCCACCCTGCCTCAAAGGATTGTCCTGAGTCAATCATGCTGTCACACATAGGAAAGAAGCCTCATCGCTAAACGGCATAGTAGCTAAGCAGAATAAAATTATGGAGCCTGAGAAAAATGTAGAGTTGCTTACCATAGTTTACAATTTTTTTTAGCTCCCATCCCTGAATCAGAACTATTCTGTTTCTTGAGAAAAAGCTACTTTTCCTTAAAGAACCTGTTGGTTGAGGGTCTTTCCTGGAATCATTACCTTTTTTTACATTCCATTTTCAGTGAAATTTTTTTTTTTGTGAGGACAGTTTTCCTAGCTGTAGCTATTAGAATGCACTTTCTGCCTTTCATAAAACTGGACCTCGGCCCTGTAATATAACCTTGAAGATGTTATGGTGTATGGAAAAGATTCAAGGATGTGTAAAATTTTTGTTGCAGGTTATGGGGAGGGGTATAAATTCAGTACTTCAGAAGCTTCTGTGATTTGAATCATATGTTAAGAAATGTTTTCTAGCCTTATTATGAGATTCTGTGATAGATGCTTTTGCAGTTGCAGTATTTGACACAAAATGGACTAGTGCCGTCACTCAGATGATGTACTTGGTGGCTTGGCACCATATAACTGCACAGCAATGGTTATTGTAAGAGCAAGCTAAATATTCTTGAGCTTTCCTAGGATATGAAACAGTACCAAGCATTGCTTGGTACTTACAGATAATGCAGTTTCCAGCTAGGAAAATGTCAACCAGCAAGATGAATTGAAATACATTGCATAAGAGGACACAGTCTCCTGAGCTGGAAGAGACAGATAGCAGGACAGATGCCTTCAATTAGAAGGAATTAAGGATTAATGTTGTAAATAACTTCCAAAAATCACAGAACTAGCTGGGATGAATAATCTGTTTGTGTTTGTCCTGACATCTGTGCAAGTGTTGGAGTGGGGTAGGAACATTTGCACGGGAACAATCAAAGTACTCATGTTCTTCTTATGCTAGAGTCTAGAAACAGATGAAAAAGTTAATTGCATGTTTCTTCTGTTTCTTTGTTATGCTTATTAAGAGCATTACAGAGAACTGAAGGAGAAAGTTAGGAAGAAAGAAACAGCAACTGCCATTGCTGGGGAGAGGACTGGGAGATGAGGAAAGGTGGATGGGAATTTATTGTACATCAGGTTAGGGATGGTATTATTCACTAGGGGAATACTGTTCCGAAATCTGCACTAATATGGCAGCAAGGCTGTTTTATGATTCTGTTCTACTGACTGTATTGAAATGAGGTATTAAAGAACAACTGAATGCAGAAAAATGTTAACAGTAGGCTACGTTTTCGAATCACTTTATTCAAGCTGTTTTTTCCAAGGAACTTTAGAATAGATGAAGCATAGTTCTGTTAAATTAATGTGTTGCTTGAGCCATTTTAAAGTCCTCTTTCTGCATGATACCAGAATTTGTAAGGATAATGAGATGCCCAAATCCCACAGGTTGGTTCATCTACCAGGCCTTGCACTTAAGCCGGTTCCAGTTATGGTAGTTGTCTTCCTTAGGCTCAGATCAAATCTATTTCAAAGCTTGGCTTTCACTGGCCTTTTGAGGAATTCTTTGCACTACTGGCATCTTATCCACTTCACTGTGCAAGGGAGCAAGAGACTTAACCCTTATTCCTGCCTATACACATAATTTGAAGTTGTCTTTAATTTACATGCTTTGCCAAGCCACATAGGTACCTAGATTAGAGGTAAAATATTTCAGTCACTAAGTATTTCTTTGTCTTGCTGCAAGTCATACAGTGTTGGGAAATGGCTCAATTAATTCTGAGTTTGCGAATGGATTGATTTTCTGCTCTCTTTCCCCTTTGTGAAGCAGTGGACACTAGTTATGACAGTACCTTCTTTATGAAAGTTCCAGGCGTAGCAACAAACTTCATAAATTAATTCCTCTATGACAAAATCACAAACTTGTATGATTGCGTTTACCTTGATCACTGATTTGTATGCGGTCTGAAGTGCCAGAAAAGAGGAGAGATGTATCCAACTCTCAGTTGACCAGTAAGTGCCGTATCTAATTGATTCTTTTGTTCAAAGTGGAAATTGAGTTTTCTTGGCTCAGGAAAAGGTACCTATTTCTGGAGTTTGCTGCCATCTAAAACACTTTTTGTTTATGCTCATGATTGCCATTGCTACATAGCATTGTCATTTGCTTTTTGCTGTTGGTTTCTAAGCATTCTGAACTAATGAACTTTGGTTTATAACCTTAATGCTTGTTTGTATAATTGGTTCTTGCTACGTTGAACATTTACTCTCATATCACAGGTCTTTTATTGCTGAACTCCACTCAAACACTTCAGTGATGTTGGATTATCCAGACCACAGAATTACTCAATATAAAATATGGATAATTCAGTGTTTGTTTTCATGCAATACATTGCAAGGATTGTTATCTTAAACCAAGTTCATCTTGAGAAAGGACAGAATTATGATTATTTTTGTCATCAGTATTAGACAAAGAAATGCAAAAATAGAATATTTTCCTGTTTTCTTAAAAATATTGGCAAATTTAGGATGCTACAAGACATGCTTTTTGCTAACTTTCAGCTTCCTGCTATCTGTTGGTGATTTTTGAAGGGCTTTTAGAGCAGAGTTTGCAGTATGAAGCACACAATGGTTGTGTATTAAACACAGCTTTAATTTGAAAATAATTGTGGGATAGTTTGTAGTTTAATTAATTTGTGGCTTCATTTGTCTCAAGAAGGTAGGAAGAAGGTATAGAAACCACCCTCTATTCTGCAGATTTCTTAAACCTCCAGTCCCAGTGAGTAGACCAGGAGATGGTGGGTAGCTCCAAGGACTGGGTAACACCTTGGCTCAGTCCTCCCACTCAGCGGGTCAAAATAGCTGAGCTGGCACCTGCTTGCGGGGAGGTAATAATTTAGTCCTGTTATAGGCCAGCGGTAAATCACTACCCTTTCCCTCCCACAAGGAGTAGGTGATTGTGATTCAGAGATGCGTCTCTGAGTCAGGTGGCCTCTTGGGGCTCATTGTAGGATGTTCTCTCCTGGTTTGGCGTGCAGCAATGCAGAAGAATCAACACTCGCCAAAACATTGCTGGAGGGGAATAATTGCATCTCATTTCAGAAGGAGACGTCAGGAACTGCTTTGCCTTTTAGTTCCTTCTAACCAGTTTAGCATCCTGAAGCTCCAATTTTACATCCACTCTTTCCAACTGTTTGTTTTCTGAAGTATTACAATGCATAGGAATGTAATCATAGTAAAGATTGTGCACCTGCAGAGATGTTATAAGTATTGTCTTATGCCTGCATTTCAAAAGGCAGCATTACTAAAGTTAAAGAAGGAATCTAAAATAATTTAGGCAGGAGAAATTTTCTGGCAAATGACTTTCCAAAGGAAAATATATTTCTTCCAAAATCTGAAAAAGCCTGTAAGGAAAAATGTCAGCTTAATGCAAATTAATGTGGAAAAGAAAATTGGAACTTTTCTCTGGTGTATCCCTGAAGGCTTTCCTGAAGAACCATAATGTTACTGTCACTGTCTGCCTGCTGGAGGGAGGGGAACGTGAAAGAATTTTTCCCCAGGTCAACAATTTCAGCCATGCTTAGATGGAGTTTTTATCTTCTTCTGGAAACTGTTTCTTTCAGTTTAGGGTCTTTTTTTTTTAAAAAAAAGTATTTATTTAGTTAGTTGAAGTAAAAGGAATTTCTACTTTATGGCTAACTAAGCACCCTGGTCAAAACAGAAAAGTCTGGTCAACACCTTTGATCTGAATGTGTCACGGGTTATTCTGTTACCCATAGGCTTTCAAATCCTTTTTCCTAGTATAGGAGTAGATATTCAAGCATAAGCAGAAACACTATAGTTATACAGTAACAGGAACCTGCAGTGGGTGTAGAACTGTTTCCTCTGCACATTGCCTTCAAATTAGGCTTGTTTCTAGAGTTTCTTAAATTAAAAAAACCATAATGACATACTCTTTTTCTAACCACTTCTTCTCCAAGACTAGCAAATATGCAGGAATAAGACAACACATCTATAGTCCTCCCAAACAGCCAGGAAATTTCTTAATTTCTTCTTTGTCCTCTACTGGCACTTGTTATTCACTAACTGTCCATAGTCAGTCAGATCTTGTGCTGCTCAATGGAGACAGCAATGCATTTACTTGTAAATATATTACTAGTGAACACTTTATTAGCTAAAATGAAAGTGTACTTAAAAACTTTCCTGAGGCAAGAGTGAAAGCAAATGAAAGAATTGGAGGGATTCCTGATTTTGATATGTCTTAACAGTGAGTGACTCAGACTTGTATAAGGTACAAGTCTGTACCTTTTATTCTCTTTTTTTTTCTGCTCCCGTCATGACAGATACGTCTTGTTCTCTCAATAAAGCAGCTATGGTACTTGTGAAAAGGCTGTCATCAGTGCCAAAGAGAGAGAGAAATACAACATGAAAAGTTGCGGTGAAAGTTTTCCTGCTCCACAAATGTCCTTGCCTTGATTTTTTTAGGAGCCATCCAGTAGAATAAAAGTAGTACATCAGTTTCTACAGCCAGTCAAACAAAGTTAGCTATAAATATCACTGCCAGCTCCAAGTACAGTGTGATTTTTCACTGGAAGTGATTGTTCAGCCAGTATCTCCTGGCCATCCCAAGCATCCTTAAGTAAGTCTCTGGAAAGGAAAAGCTCTTCTCCAGAGAATCATGTCCCTGCAAAGCTGGAAATCTAGTCTCTCTTTCCATAGAAACTCTTGGTGAGTATTATGGTCACTACTGTCTCTTAGTTTCTCAAAAAAGGATAGCACCTCTGAAATGATCTGATTGTGCAAGGAATCCATGCAACCCCCTTGCAGACAATTTGTCAGATGTGTCCAACTTTCCTTAACAAAGCAAATCTTTTATTTGCTGATTCTTTTACCTGTAAATGAATCCTGTAGTTCAAATCTTAAAATTCAGGTTGAACATTAGACTAAGATTTCATGGCAATGTAATTGTTTCATATGAGATTTTTCCACTTCATAAGAGGTGCCTTCTGGTGGTCTGGAAATAATGTTCTAAAATAGAAAGATCCCAGAAACACTAATGCATCAGCATCTCCAGAACTGTGTTATCTAAAAAATACTTGAAATGCCTTTCTGCTGTGCGCTGTGTCCAGAATCAAAATGAGGAAAGACAAATTTTTAAGATAAATTGGTTTGTGAAAAATTTATGTGCACTTTACTAGTGCAGGCAGGATGTAATCTGTTTCATATTGAATCTGCTTGAAAAAAAAAGCCACAATGATAATGAGATTTTTTAAAGGCACTTTTAAATTCATGCTGGCAAAAGACAAATAGTCATGACTTTTAATTTCTATAAACTTAACAGCTGGGGACAAAATAAAGTGTTATTAACTTAAGGAAGTTGCTTTTGTTTCAAGGACAAAATAAGTTATTCTGTTCTCAGTGTTATTCATCTAAACTGTCTGTCTGATCTTTGTGCTGGTACGACCACACCAGTGAGTGGTTTTATTTATGTTGCTTTTACTTTCGGCAATGAGGGGATGGGAGCTGCAAATGTCTCTGGTTATGTCTGTGTTCCCCATCCTTTTGAATATGTGTGAAAACGGTTATGAAGAAACTGTGCTCGAGGGGCAAGTAGCTCTGCTACTAAATTACATATTCCTTGTATTCAAAACAGAAAATATATTAGCAAACAGTGAGGATCTTCTCAAAATCTTTTTATGGCTTGGAAAAATATTATTTGTCTCTTCTATCATGACAGCCATTAATGATGAAGATGTTTGTCCTTGACAAACTGAGTTCTTACACTAATTTTAATTGCATTAAGTGCAATTTACTGTTATCAGCAGATAAATAATGATTATTTTTCTTTATCACTAAATGTGTTATTATACAACTAAGAAGTAATCTGATTTTTTTTTCATTTTGATGATAAATTCAAAGGCCATCCACAGTTTCTTGGTACTCTTATATGCATGCTGTTTCTTTTGCCTATGGAATTCAATTACATTTATACTGGTGAATTATTTTTACCATGAATAATTTTATTTGCCACCAGCAGACTCCCCCTGTATTTTTTCATGCTTCACCATAGAAGAAGTTGTAGAGTATATTGTGTTAACAGTAAACCACAAGTTCATGTTTACATACCGAGGGGTTTCCCCGTGAGTCCCAAGTCTTTACTAACTGATTTGTCATGGAGGTGAAGGGCACAACCTCTGTGTTTAGGAAATCGATAGCAGTTGCCATTTCCATTAAGAAACCTCGGCTGAAGTCGTTATATCTTGCATATTACACTACTGTCACTATAAGCTTTCATTTTTTCATGGCCTGAAGCTAAAAATGGGGACAGACTAAAAAGGGTAGTAGAGGTTGATTTCTCAAATAAGCATATCCTCTCCATAGAACTGGGAAGAACTGATCTGAAGATGGCTAGAGCAAAGAGGGAATACAGAAAAAGTAGGTAAATGTTATAAAAGAGTGTATTTATACACACTAAGCTAAACCAAAACAGTCAAACAAAATATAGGTTGAACTAGTGGAGAAAAAATTAGAAAAGCCAAAAAAAAAAAGAGGAAAGATTTCTTGGCACATTACAGGTGTAGCAGACTAATACCTCTGTTCAGTAGTTGTTGGGGACCTGCTGATGGTGTTCCCAGGCATCTTGAAAAATGGCCAGTGTTTGAAATAACTGCAGGCCGAGTAGGAGCAAAGAAACCACATGCCAGTTAGGAGCAAATGTATTGCTGCCATGGTTTAGCTACCAAATTATGACTTCCCTCAGGGCTGGCTTTGGCTACAGCCCTTTATTGGTACCTGTGCTGCTGTCCTTTTTCGTTACTTCTGATTGCCAAGAAATGTTTTGTTGCTGCTTACCTTCGAAGAGCAGGAATGCACACAAGGGTAGCAGCATGGTGATATCATTATAAAATCAACTTAAATCACTGTAAATTCTGGGGAGAAAGTGGACTGAATCCAACCACTAATACCCCTGCTTTAAGTATACAAAATTACTAAACGTATGTTTTCTTTGGATTGGTACATCCCAGTTGGCACTAACCATTTCCTCTAGGCAAAAGTGTCTTTTATAAGGATTTAAACTTTACATGACAAGGATATACTCCCCTTCTCCTCTCAATACGTTACTCAAAGCTTTCTTGTTTAATAGCAGCACTACTACCCTCTCCTCTCACTGCAACATCAACTTGGTCAGACACCGAGGTCTCCATGGTAGGACTAGGGAGATGCTCACTGGGTGAGGGCACCACCAGCAGCACTGGAGCACTGGGACTGTGGAAGCCCGGTCTATGCATGCTTGTCTAGAGCATCCAGCATCCAGTTCATGACAAGGAACGATCTGTCCCCCATAGCAATGCTAAATTCACAGCAACAACAGTGGCGTGGAAGTGGGCTAGGGGAAAATTTGCTATCCCTGCTTGGGTTTTATTGTATTTCTGCCTGTAGGAAAGTGTTATTGCTACGTCTTATACGCTCTCCAGTGCATTTCAAATACTCTGCTTTTAATTAGTGACCACAAGCAGAACGATGCCAGTGCTGAATGCTGTACTCACAGATAGGATAATCTTTGGGAAGACACGTTTCTACCAAAACTATTAAAGGGGCATCCGATAGCAGTGTTTCAGCTAAGGCTTATTAAACACTCTACATTTTATTCGCCATTTTCAGGGATTTCTAATTTTGCTACAAAAAATCACTCAACCTTAAACTTGGCATCCATGATTTAATTCCAGAAGATATTTTTAAAGATATAAAAGCAGGAATATCCCTATTCTGGTGATGGCTTAAGTGGATCAATTCTGCTGCAGAACACTTTCAATCCTGCTGCACAGCACATGGAAATTTAAAAGAAAAACTGCTAAAAATTACTGTTTAAAAAAAGAACCTTTGTAGGAATATAGTTCAGATTACCCACTGAAATCTTGATCCCTTGAATGTGATCTGGTACGTTTTGAGGGCTCTTGTCCAGTTTCAGAGGTGCAGATACTTCTGCACTGTACTTCTTGCAGGGATTGGAGCCACGTACTTTTTCTTAGAAGGGTTCATGCCCCATGAAGGGAAGTGCCTTATAGATAGGGAGGATGGCCAAGCACAGGCAGTTCTGAAAGCAGTGTGAAATAACAATTTTAGGAAGTGAGCTTTAACTTTGAGGGGTAGCAATTCCTGTATTTTTTGAATTCCTAGGAATTATATGAAATTGGCAGTGGGTAGAGTTGCATTGAATCCGAGTGCCCTGGCAAATTCCTGGAAAACAATTTCTAATTGTTAAGTCTTGGAACAAATTCCTTAGGGTCCTTGTCAGGTCTCCATCATCAGACCTCAAACTGGACAGCCAGGCTAGGCATGTGTCATTAATAGGGACAGCTAATTCTGTATGAGGGCAGAGTGAACAATGGACTCTCTCACATGCCCTCCTGCCCATTTCTCATTTGTTTTTCATCAAAAAACCTTTCTCATTGAAACTGTTTATTCCTCTCTCCATTTCAGCAGGAAAGTGCTTTACAGTTGCCTTAAGTGTGTCTTTATTTCTTAATGCAGAACAGTCTTTTGTTCTCTGTAGAGGTCTCCATTTTCCAGTCATTTTTACCAAACACATCTGAGCCTGGTGTCTTCTTGATTTCATTGGCATTTAAACTGCTTGACATCTTTACCCCTCAAGGATGCTCTGAGCTGTAAAGGCTCCTTGCTGAAACTGCTGTTCTGGAGTTATAGGTGATGCATGGTTGGTTGGCTGCTTCATGTGCTAAAGAAATCAAGCAGCGTGTAGCTTTTCCTATTAAAAATTAACGCTCTGCAGTAGGCAATAAAGACTTTAAATGTTTTGTTGTTAAGCAGCAAATAGCGAAAAAACCACCACCTTTTCGTTGAAGAATGAAGTTGTGAGCTTTGTCTTGTTATGTGACTATCACTACCTTGAATCTTATGACTGAACAATGATGTTTGGGAATGCATGATCATGTGTGTGGATTGCTTGGCTGTTATTCCACTGTTCATAATCACACTGCTTCTACCTGACACAGCCACTGCGTGTATGAAATATGTTAAGAGATGGATAAGTACCTATGTGATTTGATACTACTTTGGGTATCCTTTCATATACTTTGTGTGCATATAAAGCTTCACACTGCTGCAGATGGCTAATTTGAAAAGAGACCTGTGGGAAATTTGGCATAGAGTACATCCGCTAATGCAAATAACAATAAATCATGTGGGAAAGAGTGAGAGGATCATTTAAAATGGAGCAGTGATACCAAAACTTCCCAGACATCCGTGAACATTGTCGGTTAAGAAGCTAAGCTTGTGATGGGGGAACTGGGGATTTGGTAATCGTTTGGGGTTACGTGAAGATGAATTATGAGATGTCAATGTTCATATCTATTTTACACATTCGGTCTGCAAGAAGAGACTCACCTGGTGAATGGAGATCCTTTTGCCCCACTGTAGCTGTCTGTGGCTGTTCTTCACTCTGCAAAACAGTGATGGCTTGAAGCCTGAGAAATGTCTGAGGAGTGGGGTGCAGTGATTAGAACAGACCTGTGGCAAACAGGCACGCATCCTCTGTCTCTCTGAAATGACATAACGCGTTTGGCAAAGGGTGATAGGGAAAGAAATGAGAGGGGGCATTCTGTCCAGCCAGCTGTCACTGCTCATGTCCACCTCCCCTGTGCTTATCTCATGCATGGACCTCTTTCAGTTGAACTGTCTAAATGCTAAATAGCGAGGCTGCTGCATGTCTGTAACTGTGCAGCACTCTTTTGTTACGCTCTATGCTGCTGTCATATGAGAAAGAAAAATAGTTACTAAGTAATTGAAGATGTAGGAGACCTGTGAAGCACTGCCATGCAAATAAGAGGGAAAAAAATCATGTTATATGAATGAAGTGTTTGTCTGGAGAAGCTCTCTAGAGTAATATAAAATGAAATCTGTCTTTTTGACAGTGTTGAAGCAAAGGGGTCCTTCAGCTCATCTGGGATGTGACAGAGGCTGAGTATAAAAGCTTGCGCACATGGTCTCTGTCTAATTGGGAGTAATTGCAGTAAACTAGTGATATAATAAAGAACTAGTTAGAGTAAATGCTACTAATGACAGTAACATGTTTTAAGTGATAGGATGATTGTTGGGTGTTAGTGGGTAATCACCAATTTTAATTTTAATTTTGCACAACAAATTATCTATTGCCAACCACCCACTTGTCCAGTACAACGCAGAGAGAGGTGGCTAAGAAGGACACCTATATTCAGACTCCCATGGTTGCTTTACCCATGTTGCACCGTGCTCCTCTTAAAGTACATCCACAGCCTCCAACGCGTATCCTTTATGGAAAGAAAAGAGCAATGTCACTTTGAGACAGATCCACAGGGTTTAGACCAACTTTCCATTTCCTCAGTTAATTACCAGCATAATCTCTAGATAATCTCTTCTCAAGTCTATGAAGATTGGCTGCCTTTGAATTCAGAGGACACTTGGTCTTTTTGGATCCTAGCCATAGATTAAACTTCTTCAAAGTAGAGATAGCTGTACTTTCCTGCTGTTGATTGAAACACACTGCTGAACACTTCTGAAGTTGGATAACCCCTCCAGAAATGCAAACAATTGCTGGCCTCCCTGTGTCCTTCCAGTTCAGAGGTGCCAAATCCCATTATAACTCATTTCTGTACAGTCAACCATAGCCTTGTTGTTCGATGTGTAAGAGGATTTTTCAGTTATGCTAGGAATGTTTATTACTAGGAAATCACATATTATGAAAGAACTATTTCTACCAAACTTGCAAAATTGTGTCTATAATTATATGTTTCTGCATTGTCATTGCATAACCCTAAAGAGGGCAATTTTCTAACTGTGTTTTCTTATTGATCCTGATCATCACAGAGCTCATACATATCCTGTAAAAATGGAGATCTCCCGTCCCACTGGCATTTGCACACCTCTACTATATTCAGCCCTAGGTGTTTTGGTGTGCTTTGCAGAGAGCATCTGCCTACAGAAGTGCTCACAAGGTTTTCTGATGTCTCACCTCTGGGAGCTTTGCAGATCAGAGAACTTTTACAGAAAAAGTAAATGTTTTCCCAGGGGAGCAGGCATATTAATTTAAATGAACAAATTTATGCAATCCTTCATGCATTCCCCCTGCATCATCCACATCCCCTCTCCAGTTCTGTGAGGGTATGGATTACCTTAAGGAGCCATTTGCATATTGCATGTGTATAGCTGGGAGTGTGGACTCTTAAAAATAAACCTGTTTCTTGTGAACCACATAAAACGTTCAAACTTGTGTTAGGCTGTCCTTCAGTGGCCTTTAAGACCCTTCCTGTCCCCTCCCTTCTGGCTATAAGTTTCTGATCTTAACGGGCTTGCTGAAAAATGCTGGGATCTGGCAGCATAAATCCATTTTGTGTCAGTATTGGAGAATTAAAATACTAATTTTTTACCCCAAACATTTAATAGTTTATGAGACAGTAAGAAAATAAAATGCTTAATATGAGCTTTCCTGTAGGATATAATTTTGAATAAGCCCTACACTTCAAACTATTTCATGTCCAAACAATGCACATGCCTGCATAATCGTGTTAATAGGGTTTGTCACTGGTTTGAGATTGGATTTCTAGCAGCGAGTCTGTAATTTAATTTGCTGATGTTTATTTACAAACTGAACTTGCCCATAACTGAATGTAACTCAGTAAATATCTTTGTGGTTTCAACACAAGGTACAACCCATCATTCAGATATCTATATAGTAATTTCCCACGAGCTCAGAGGAAATCATTCCATCCCGCAGTGGATATCCAGCACCATTTTCTATTGTGCTTGAAATTTCTGTGCTTGTGAGTATTGCATTTCTCCCTGACTCAACACACAGTCATTCCAATTTCTGGTAACAACTTTGTGATTAGGTATTCATTGTACTCTCAGCTTTTGAAACCTCACCACTGGGGTAAATTTCCCTTTCATCTTCATGTATCCTTCTCCTCCCCTTTTTCTTTGAAAACATCTGAAGTTTGGAAGGAAGAAAGTCACAGTGCAAGCACAATTTGCTTGTTTAGTTTGAAATTGTGAATCGCCCTTTTTTTTGAATTCTCCCTACAGTGATAAAAAAACCCAGCAGTTTTGGGTTTGGGGTTTTTTTTTATCATGTGACATTAAAATCTGGGGTTTCTTCTTATGAAGAATAAGGCAGCTCTTTTGTTTACCAGATGGATGTGTTGTTACAAATGTCAGGCTTAGTTCTGAATGAGTGAATGCGTGGAAATATAACTGCATACTTAAATATGGTGCCATAAATGCATGTGGAAAGACAGTTTTGGGGTTGACACTCTCTCACTCTCTGGGTGGAAGGAATGGTGCAAGATTCATTTGTGCACCACCTAGATGTGGTATTTTGAATGTTATCTGCAAAACACAACAGCTGAAGTGTTTGCTAATCAACTGCTGCACTCTACTAAAGTACCATGAATAAAATGTTTATGGCTATGCGAAATGTGGTAAAGTGGGTGAGAAACAGCTTTTAGAGAATGGCTATGATTTTAGTTTAAGACATAGGAAACTCAGACTTGACTTTCTACCATGAAATAAATGCTAAATGGACTTAAACACAACCTCTGAAGCCACTGACCTAACAGCCAGCAATGTGTGTTAAGAAATGTTGGCAAGTTTGATGCTGCACGCTCCCATGGGATGCAGCTGGCACAGTTCACTCTTGCCATGCAGCTCTGGTTTCAGCTTGGCCAATGTTTTGTCCAGCCCCATGGCTGAGGCTGCTCCAGGATGACTGTCATGTACAAAATGCTTAGAAAAACTACTAGCAGTTAGGCTACCCTGTGCTAGTGCCCCCTCTTCCCTGCCACTGCCATAGAGCATCAATTATCTGCAGGTTTGGGAGAGTCTACAGGAAACACCATTTCAGTAACTTGCTGCCAGTAGTACCATATTTGCCCTTTTCTGCCATCCTCTTTATTTTCCTGAGGCTATGAATTTGTGAGCTGACCTCTTCTATTAACGACTATTCTTTCTGAGTGCAGAAGGAGTAAAGGCTGTAGCAAAGGAAGAGCTTTCAACCCATCTTAGGTAGATGAGCTCTACTGGCACTCGTGCAGCCACGTAAAATGCCACCAGATAAAACCCTAATCCAGAGGAAGGTGTAAAGCCAGGTGTTTCAGGCAGGGATATCAGCTGCCTTTTTGTTTTCTGAAATGAGGACTGTAGATGATCTTGAGGTCACTATCTCATGAATGGATTTAGTAAGATTTTGGTAAGCAGCGAGTGTGTAAGGGGGTATAGAATGCATTCAGGTTTTTTTGTGTTGAGCTTGTTGAACATGAAACATCCCCATTCCCACCTGATTTACTACACAAATTAGAGTTTATTAATTTATAGTATACGGTTTACATGTATATATGCATGTGTGCATACACCGAACATTTTAAAATATATTAATTGCCTCCATTTGGTGGCTGATAAATACTTAAGGGAGAAAGAATCCTCCTGAATTTCCTGATCAAATGTGATCAGTTCCTGAAATGTTACAAGGTGAGTCAGATCCCAGCTGGGGTAAAGTGATATGGTCTCAATGAAACCAAAAGAGCTGTTCAGATCAGAATCCACTGAGAATTCAGCCTGTTTAATAAGTAAGATTCAGAAACCATTTATCCATTTTACTATTAGAATATGTATTGTGTCAGGATATTTTCAGGCAGCAAAAATAAGCAGCTTCCAAGCTTGCTAAAAATACATAAAAGACTCAAGCACTGCTAAAAGGTGTTATTTTTACTGAATGTGGTTTATTACTGGCATAATTGGCATAAAATGAAAAGCAGTTCATGATAATGGTATTGTTCATACTTCTGTAATTAAGATTGTATCAGTATTTCAAGGGCATAATACCCAGTTAGAAAAATGCATGCAATTATAACATTAATTCCTTGGGATACAGATTTTTAGCCAATTTTTATGAGGAAAACACTGCTTTGGTTGATGGCTGGGTAGAAGAGTCCAAAAAAGTGATTTTTCAGTTCCAGAGTGGCATCAGGTGTTTTTAATTCCTCACACAATTAAAGCCTAATGTGGAAGTGATGCCTTAACAGACTTAACTAGCAGAAATGCAAATATTAGACTGACTTAGTATGTTCCACTTTTACAATGTATTAATTGCTGTAAATATGCAAAGGTATGCAATTAAAAGAGCAAATGAGTATTTCTAATTAGGATGGAATGGTAGCACATTTCATCAAAGTAGGACACAGTGTGCTACTTAGCTGTGTATATGTTTTTGCCAATTAGTCAACAAGGAATTCTCATATGAACAATTGAGCCTTATATAATTGGAAAATGAGCACTGAAGCACCGAAGTCCAAAACAACATTTATATTACCCTATAACACAACAGGGTACTTTTGGCCTTCTTTGCATCTGGGGAAAGGGATAATTAATTGACAAAACCCATGCTTCTGTGAGGGAATGTGGCTTCCCCCTCGCTGTCTGCACTGCAGCAGGGCTGCCTGACAGAGGTGTGGGGAGAGTCCTACTTACAGTCAGAGCAATACATGTGGGACTAGGAAAACATGTCCTTGAGCAGCCCAGGAGCAGAGCTGCTTTCTAATGCCTTGCACTTGTTTGTTCAGAAGTGTCTTTCAGCATGCCGAGCACCGTGGCAAGTGTTCACAGTCACAGTGTAAGGTTGAAGATTTGAACTTGGCTTTCCTGGCAGTCCCAGCAGTGTGTTATAGTTACCGTATTCTCAGCGGTAGATACCACACAAACATGTTACCAGCACTTTCCTAGAAAGCATTTGGAAACTAGGCTAAGCTGAAAATATAACAAAAATATATCTCTTGGCTAAAATAACTTTGATCTGATCTCCTCTGTAGACCTGCATCTTTGTGGATGCACATGTTGGAGAGGGGCAATTCCATGGGGTGACCATGCTTGGGATGTGCCAGGGTTGCACAGTTGCTTGGACCGTGGCAAGTGACCTGCTGGAAGGCTGATGTGGCTGAGTACCATGTCATAGGTACAGCCCTAAGACACAGACCAAATTATTGTGTTGAACTTCATGTAATGGGGAAGCAAATCAATGTTCTATGCAATCAAGAGTATCCAAGTGAATACTTCACATTTTGGATGAGGGGGCACTCAGAGAAGGTGGAGTTTCTTTAGCTGGTGCTATGCAGCACACAAACTCCCTTGGAAAAATTTGCGTTTGGTAATTTAACAAATGAATTGCTTAGAAATTTTAGGATTAGACATCCTGTTATTTTCTCAGGTGACGGGAATAAAATAAGAAGGGGAATAACTTCCACTCTTGGTTAACACCCTTCAGGGAAGCCATATGAAAAAGGATGCTACTGACACAAACTGGAACCACAAATTTATCAGTCAAGATGTCAGTTCAGACTGATGTGGAGTTTGCAGAAAGAAGAGTTTAATCTGCCTCTGATAGGGAGCTAAAAATCTGAAACTGCTTTGAAAAGCCCTCAAAGGGGCAATAGAGCATTTGCAGGATGAGTAGAGGAGTGATGGAGCACACAGCAAGGACTCCAACCCAAGTGCTCACGGGAGATGCTTGGAACACAAATGTATCCCTAGTCTTTGCAATCCTTTGCTGGCTTTGGGGCTGCTCTACCCTTGCTTCTGGATGAAGTTTCCTTGTGTTTCTGAGAATTTTGAATGTGTGTTGTGGATTCAGTAAGTTTAGGGGATTCATTTGGGGGAAAAAAAAGCCATTTCTCCTCTATATAATAACAGAAATGGAATTAGATACAGGCTGTGCTTGAAGAACTGACTGACAGCCTCTGTCACAGATGAAATAGAACGTTCTGGGGTTGCAGAATAAAATAATATAATTCATACCGCCTCCTGCCCTGAGTTCTGACCCCTCACAGATATTCTTTCCATAACTTCCTGAAATATTCCCAGAGCCCCTTTCGTGGTGAAAGGTAGCTTGCTCAGTGCTTCTCCTATGCTCAGATGGCACTGGCCTGTAGCTATAAATAATTACTGACTTTCAAGCACAAAGTTCAGATTTGAACTTTAATTCAGATACCTCTGTGCCTGTTCGTGCTTGCTGTATGTGATAAAAGTTGTATTTTCTACATCCACCCTGTTCACTCTAAGTTAAAGTGATTCAGTTATCTGGTTGAGATGGTGGGTGGTGTTTTTCCTATCTTCTTTTCTTCCTTCTCTTTCTAAAACCTTGTTCTTTCCAAAAG
Organism: Piaya cayana; assembly: GCA_013389865.1. NCBI lineage: Eukaryota > Metazoa > Chordata > Aves > Cuculiformes > Coccyzidae > Piaya > Piaya cayana. The sequence goes on from WAAB01020192.1 coordinate 408,598, forward strand.
GAAGGAGTTATTCACCTGCCTCCAGGTCATAAGCATTTGAGTATTTAACTGCCTTGTGCTCCTTTGTGAACCACAACCAAAAGGCTGAGGTCTGCCCTACAACTACCTTTCACAGTTTCCCTCAGAAATTAGGGACATCCCTTAGTATACATTTGAGGCAGCAATAAGGATGAGCAGATGAAGATGAGGAACATCTTCCAGTCTCTCGGTCTTGAAAACCTCTGGGTTCTGGCAGCTGCCCTGAGCTAGAACGTTGCCCTCATTCATGCCGTCTTTGCAGAAGATCATAGTTGTGGTGGCCAATCAATGAGGGATCCTCTCTGTTAGGATTAGCTCAAAGATGGATTCCTCCAGGCTGATCTCCATCAAGGGTGCACTAACCAATGGCACTTGTGTAAAAGCTTTTACACACGCCCCTGGCACTGCACCTCTATGTCCTTTAAAAAGACCAGTTGTATGTGGTAATGACAGCAAATGCCTCTTGCATCATGGCTTAGTCTGATGTGTGATAGCTGCACATGCAGATGATGCTTCAGTGGAGTGAACCATCTTCGCCAGCTTTCAACAGACAAGAAGGAATTTTGCATCTCATTATTTGCATGCTGCTATTTTGACAGACGTCCCACCCAAAATGCTCTGCATCATTCAAGCTTGCCAGATACTGAGCTTTGTATTTGGGTGAGAGTAACTTTCCTGATGTATTGGAAGTGTTTAGTACTTTCATTTGACCTTAGCTTTAACTTACTCATATTTTTCACTGGAAAGAAAGGTGATTAGGAAGATATATGGCACTCTATACTGATTACAGACAGTGGATATGCGGCACTGTCAGAGTGGACAATCACTGATAGAACTGTTTCAAGTTTAGTACCATTTGGATCTCAGGCTCACATCTCTGTCAACTCTATTTGAATATCTCCTAGCACAGTTTCAATATTTACTTCATGCAGAACAGAGAACATCTGGGATTTATGTGGCTGCTCACAGGAGTAAAGAAAATGAAAAAAAAAAAAAAAAAAGGAAATCTGGGGCTATGCCTACAAAAGCTTCAACTTTCTCAGCAAAGCTAAATGATGTTTGGCAGTGCTATAGAAGAAAATTAGAATGAAAATGGTATAAAGGCTCGTGTTAGTACCAAAAGAACTTGTTTTTCTGCAGAATTTGGCAAAGCATCATCATGCCTTCCAAGAATTCGCCCTATGTGTTCAAGTGTAATGAAGTGAAAACAAATCATGTTTGTGGAGTGTGTTATATGTGCCAGCAGGCTTGTTTATGTGTGTCTGAGATAAATGTGTGTGTGCCTGTGTGTATGTGGGGTAATTGCTATCTGCTGAGTGGTGCAAAATCCCCTTCCATCCATGAATTCGCCTCACCGCAGTGCTGTAAATAGCAAAGGAATAATGCCTGGGTCCTGCCATTTATAGATCTAGACTCCGTTTCCATATAAAGAGGCTAATACTAGCTAAGAGTTAAGTAGTCTTCTCTTCCTGCTACTTTTGAGGCCTTTGGGAATATTTTTAATCCCTTTTGGTTTTAGTTGCTGTCGTCCCTGCTTCATCATCTCCCTTGTTGCCACCCAGTCCTTGCTGAACTAAAGAAATGAGTTTTACACAATGTTCTGTAGCTATTGAGATCTTTGATTATAAAAGGTACATGCTGTTTCTGCTGCCTTCTGTAACTGTAATTTGCACAGAGAAGTAATGGTGAAGGTTGCACGGAGGGGGCGGCCGGAACCTTAGGGAACTCACTGACATGAAAGTGCTGCTCTGCTTTGCACTGGGTGAAGATCTGTGTCTCTTCTGTCCCCTCAAAGGTGGTTATTTTTGTCAACAAAATAGAGCTTCCCTACAGTGTCGTGGCTTTGTTATCCCAGAGAAAGTCAGCTGAATTTCAGGACAGCACAGTTTCTTCCCAGATGTTTGATGCTGTGATAATGTACACTCTTATGGACAGCCTGCATTAGAGCCAATACTTTGTGCTCTATATTAAGAGCCTAACGTACTGCAGTAATTGTGCAACATTTCCACTCTTGCACTGCTTTTCTTTATTCTATGAATCCTGATTCACAGAATCACAGAATCACAGAATCACCGGGTTGGAAGAGACCCATCAGATCATCGAGTCCAACCATTCCCATCAAACACTAAACCATGTCCCTCAGGACCTCGTCTACTCGTGACTTAAACACCCCCAGGGAAGGCGAATCAACCACCTCCCTGGGCAGCATATTCCAATGCCCAATGACCCTTTCCATAAAAAACTTCCTCCTAATCTCTNCCTTACCTAGCTCAAAAAAAAAATTATTAGCATTAAGCTATGCCTGAGCCAGTTAATCTATGTGAGGTAAAGTTGCTCAACGCAAGCATCACCTTGCTGCTAACTCGAACTGCTGATGTGAATTTCCCAATTCTACTCTCTATTCCATCTCCTGTATACATCATGAGTCAAACTTCGAGGTACCACATCTGAGGTTTTGTCTACTTGTTTTCCTTTTCAGTCCTACACATTTTTCTAAGACAAGTTTCACTTGTATTCTTAATATTTTTGCAGCTACACAGTAGTCTTTATATCCAGAATTCTTCTGTGTCTTAACTGGCATGTGTCAAGGTCCAGGGCACTCCAGTCATGCAGTAAGTTCTAGTAACCCTTTAAATGCTGACAGTACAGTGTGTACACTGCATACTTATCACTAACCCATAAAGCAAGCCCTGGACTTAATGGAATCTTTAGATTTACTTTGCATGCCTGAAAGTGTTGGACCTAACGCATGTTCACAGAGTGAACAGTGTTTGTTGTACATACACATTAGTAGTGATTTTTCCCAGGAACATTTGTGCATTTGCAAGGCACTCGTAGGGTGATGGTAGCAGAGCAGGGTACTTAAAATCATAGAACAGTTTGGGTTGGAAGGGACCTTAGAGATCATCTAGTTCCAACCCCTCTACCATGGGCAGGGACTTAGTTTTCTAGGCAAACTTTGCTTGGAGTGTGTGCCTTGTGGCTCCTGAGTGTGGGGGGTCCTCCCATGCTGCCTCCTCTTTCGACTGGTCTTTCATAGAATCATAGAATAACCAGGTTGGAAGAGACCCACTGGATCATTGAGTCCAACCATTCCCATCAATCACTAAACCATGCCCCTTGGCACCTTGTCCACCCGTCCCTTAAACACCTCCAGGGAAGGTGAATAAACCACCTCCCTGGGCAGCCTGAATGAAGACCAGCCACATCTGAAAGTGGACTGGTCACCAGGAGGTGATAAAATTTTCCTAGTTGGGGAAAAAGAGAAGAAAAAAGTATGTAGCTGATTGAGAACAACATGTATAATCACAGAGGAAAATTACGTCTGCTCTGGAGTTTTCTATAAAAGTAGCGTCATACTTGAGGGCTATCTAACATTTCTGTAATTGCTCTGCCACTGTGTCTTATATTGCAGCGGAGTAATTCTGAATGTGCAGGTGCATATAATATAGAGCGATGGTTTGATTCATCTCAAAGGAATATCAAAACTCTAAACTATATCTAAGCACTGGCATATATCAGTTAAATATTGTCCCTTCCACATAGTCTCTCCCGCTTTCCTAATAACTCTGACACTTCTTTTTTGACACATTTCTCCATAATCATAGCAGTAAGATGTACCTCCCTACATGAATCTTGGTTTGTACAGACTTTCATACTTGGATTTAAACATTAATTTCCCCTTAAGATCGTTACAGCTTGTCACTGTGCCTAGTCTAGGTATATTATTTCAATACCATTTTTGCACGAATGTGGTGTTATTTATTCATACACAAATAAAGTCAATAAAGCACATATCTAGTGCATATTTTATTGCTAATGTAACGTTTACAGCACTTTAATGTTAACATAAAATAATGGGACACGCATAAAAAACAAATGTTCCAGCATAAATAACTCTAAATATTCAGCCAGCATGACCACCTCATATAATGTTTCCATTTATCAATCAATATGTCAACATGCCTTGATGCATCAGATGTACATTATCATCTAAGGTATCTTTACCTCCTCAAAATGTCATCCATTGAACTGAGCCCATTTGAGTTCACCTTTTAACTTTTCCCCAAGATGCTCAGTGTCCATCGAGTATGTGAAGGAGGTCAGAGGTTAATTAATATTAATTGGACTTTATTGTGTGGTAATATAGCACCTTTAGTGCCTAATTATATCCCAGTATTGAAGAGCAATGTCATAATATAAGGGTGTAATGAACTGGAAGCTGTGCATTATCATGCGCTGTAGCACTTCATGACTTGTTCTCTGCACTGTCTCCACTGAGTTATAAAATTCGGTGCATACTAATACAGTCAAATTTCAGTTTTGAAAAGTATTTTAAACACATTTTTTAATGTATTAAGGCTTCTGATTGATTTAGCTATGCTGTAATGCAAACACAGTTCTATATAACTTCTATCATTATTATAATCTGTTGGTCTTCATTGCCTGTGATGCCAGAAGAGAAATTATATCTCTTTGCTGCAGGTAAGGCAAGTCAAACTGAAAAAAAAATCCTTCATTCCCAGATTTTATGGTGTTAATTTGCTGTGTATTAATTTTCACTTATCTTTTGAGAGCAAACAAAGAATTAAAGTAGTTCATTTGGCAATAAAAGTATTTTATTCACTTGTAATTAGGTTATATTATTTCCAGTTTACCTTTGGAGGATTGCAGGCCATGAGCTGAAAATGACTATACTACTGTTTCATGTCAAACATATCTCAGTCTACTTACACATTAGCTATTGGCAAAAATGTCTGTAAGATACCAGTGAAGTTAGCAGGGCACTGCAGGATCAAATTATACTGAAAGAGTTGGTACATTCTAACTGCTGCTATTCAGTTATGTTTCCCAGGGTTCTATGTTCTGGGTCAGATGAATGCTGTCAGTTCTTTAGCAGGTGTAATTTATACAATCTATTTGTCTTCTTATTTAAAACAGGAGCCAGGCATGAGGTCTAGTTGCAAGATACTGTGATACTATGAATAAAAGTTATAGTAGAGAGCTTACAAAAAGTTCTTCACAGATTGATTGTTGTTTGCATTTGGGTTTGGTTTGGGGTTTTTTTAATATTCTGGCATGTTTTAGAATGACTGAACCATATTTTAATATGAAACAAAAGATACAAATAAAAAGTTACATTTTGAAAATATTAAATGATCGCTTCAAAATTTAAAAAATAAACATGTCTCTTGGCCAGAAGTCTTTAAGGACTTTGCCTTAGAAAGGCAATTTTTATTTGTTTAAACTAATTACTTTAAATTTTTCATTTCTTGGGTCATTCATTTTTCATTATTTTTTTCTTTCAAGGGAAAATCCAGCCATCTTCAATCCTAACGTTATTTGTTTGTGCTCAATCTTGCTTAATAAGATCACTTCAGGGAGAGATAACTTTAGTTTGGCTTAAGAAATGTGCTGAATTTTCTTGTTATTGCAAATGGCAGCTAATTTAGAATTGTTTCATAAATAAATGTTTTTCAGTCAGCAAAAAGCACCTTCATTTCTATGTTGAAATGGGTCATTTTCTTGGGGACTCCAGTTGTTAGGAAAGGAAGCCTAGTTAGACACTGCTGTCTGTATTGTCAGGTATCCCGCTTTGAATCCAATAACTGAGTTCAACAGCCTCAAAAGAGTATTAAACATCAATATCCTTTCCTCAGCGAGAGCTAATCAGTTCCATCTCTCTAGCTTCTGGGATAAAATGAGGCTGCCTGGTTGCTGCAGGATTTATAATATTTATAGCTGTATTTTACATTCTGTTCCACCTGCCTCTTTTCCATCTCTCTCGTTCACTGTATTTACATAGCATACACGTAAGCTGAAAGTAACACCGCAAACTGGCTCAAACAACTGACCTGTAGAACATTATTTGCCTTAGGAAAGTCTCCAGTGGTTTCACTCAAGGACAAATTCATGAGTCTATCTTTATTTCTTCTTTTTGGTTTCTAAGAAGACCCCCTGGGGCCAAATGACCACGGGGGAGACTCTTTGGACACCCCAATGACTGAGCAGTTTGTAGTGTCCACATCTCCTCAGAGACTGCTCCCAAGTGACAGGGAACAGGACAAGAGGGAATGGCCTCAAGTTCCGCCAGGGGAGGTTCAGGCTCAACATAAGGAAAAAATTCTTCACAGAAAGGGTCACTGGGCACTGGAACAGGCTGCCCAGGGAGGTGGTTGACTCGCCTTCCCTGGAGATGTTTAAGGCATGGGTGGATGAGGTACTGAGGGGCATAGTTTAGAGATTGGTGGGAATGGTTGGACTCGATGATCTGGTGGGTCTTTTCCAACCTGGTGATTCTGATTCTATGACAGTATTTGCTGTGGTCTGATGCTTAGGGTTGATGGGCAATGCAGATTTCTGCTACCACTACATGTAAAGTGTGTCCAATTTTCTTCTTCCCAGGGTCTGTTCTGAATTAAATCCAGTAGTGAGCATAGCTGGGTAGGAAGCCTTCCTTTTGCTGTGTTCTTACAGCCCATAACACAGTGGGATCCTGGTCCTGATTAGGCTGTCACAGTGCTCCTGTAATGACGTGTTTATTTTTCATTGTATCAGCTGATAACTTGATTCAGACAAATTATTACATGAAGAAAACACATACACACACACCGGGCATATGTGGTGTTTGAAAGCAAATCTCAGCCCCTGTTAATTTTTAGGATATTAAAAACCACTTTCCCAGAGCATAACATGTTACTATTGTCCCTAAAATGTGAAATATAATACAAATAACCAGTGGCAGCAAGGGACATATTTGCTGGATGTTCTGGCAGGGTTCATCTGGTGGAGTTCTATCACATTCTGATAGATTTATGACAGTTCAATAAGAAGTACAACACTGATGCATGTGTGCTCCGTACCCACAGGGACAATACAGATTTCAGGAAAAGCAATGAGCATTCCAGCAACAATCATGATTCAGGACAACAATGTCTTGACTCTAGATATCAGTGGCAACATCTAATTATAAAGAAGAAAATGTCAGTTCTTACCCTTTATTACTAGCATTGTGGCTGCATTAAATCTAACTTTATTTGACAGGGACTACTCAAAATTATCTCCTACAGAAATGTGCTATCAGACAGCAAGAGTATATCTGTGTCAAAAAAAGCAAGTAGTAGCTGCTGCTAAGCAATTTTGCAAATATGGTACCTTCAGTCACATATACTGTATTTCATTCTGCATTTACTGATGTGACAATTAGCCTTCAGCATCAAGATAAAAAAGATTATGGATGCAAATACGGCTATTTCTTTTCTTTCAATTGATTGTATCTGATCACAGCCAGATATGACTTCTTGGAGTGATGAGTTTAAATATGTTTTACTCTTTTCTTAAAGAAAAAAATGGAAATTGACAGCAGAGTATTTAACTGCTGAGATTCGTATGCTCACTTTATGTATATATGAAATGTAATTCAAGTGGCTGCAAACATTGACTAATCCAAGGATACAAGCTTATTTGAGTTTTCTGTAGAGCAGCTTAGATTAGATCAAGTTGATGAGTTCTTTTGAGTTGCATATTACAATATCATAAAAGACTAACTGAATTCACAGCAAATGCAAGCTGGGCTGCTGCTCTCAGCACTGCCAAAGAATAGAATCAGGATTTGCATCTTCTCCTCACAGGCAGCAAACCTCCTCTGATTATTGGGGGAGTTTTGGCAGATTGTCTCACTCTAGAGTAGCAACATAACATGAAAAAGTCTTATTATGGAGTCAGTCTTTATACATTAATTTTTCTCACTGTAATTTTCTAAACATGAGCTATTCTTCAGTTTTGCAGCCTGGAGGTGGCTTAAACTTGTCTGGGAAATTCAGTGACAAATTTGTCAAAACAATATTCTAGAAAACTAGTTGGAATGATAAAACTCTATAGTTAAAATTAGTCACTTCAGACTCTTCCATCATGCAGTTCAGCCCTGAGGAGCTCTGCTAAAGGACTGGCACGTTCTGAGCTTGACCTGGTGCTTCAGTTAAACCCAGTGGGCTTGTTCCCAAGTGTGTCAGGAATGGGCAGAGCCCGGGCTCGCTCTACCCTCCTGCTCATGATAACAAAGCCAGCAGAGATTGTTGTGGAAACCAAGCAGTCTGGAGCACAGTCTTTGTAATTAGAGACCTTTCTCTTTTTATCTACAACAAAAACCTTTGCTTTTTTTTTTTCAGTTTAGTACCTGAAAAACAGTCATAACAATGGACAGAGAGAATGTGATAAAGCAGTGGAGTCAGGAGCTAAATAGAGAGAACAACAAATGTTGCTGAGATTATACTGCTGACAAAAGAGCTGAATGCAGTTAAAAATCCAACAGATCAGTTCAGCAGGATAAAATTCATTGAAGGATGCTAGACAGTTATCAGAAAAAAATGTATTCGAACCACAACAAAAACTGAAATGAAAACACTGAGACGGCCACAGCAGGTGTACTTTATACTGCTGGCACTCGTGAGACCGGCTAGAGAACATTATAGACATGTGGCAGCAAAGTATTTGAGTATAAAAGGGGCATAATGTTTCCTTGGCATTCACATCCAATTTAAAAGAAAAGCAGCACTTGGATACATAGAAAATATACATCTTCCAAATATTTCATATGGAGATGGCAGTGCTTATGCTGTTCTAATCAAGAGGACATTCATAGAAGAAACCGGTAAACAGCAGGCTTGAAAAAAATAACTTCTCAGCCCCCAAGTAGGAATTATTTTTAATCATGAGACATAAAGCACACATTGGAGTAAACCTTTGATTGGTATCTTGCTGTCATGTGAGTTGTTCCATTGATTTCAGTGGAACTATTAAAGATAAGCATGTGCTTAAGTGCTTGGCTGGGTTGAATGATAAAGAGGGTATGTTATTTCTGCAAAAATATCTGACAAAAAGTGCACTCATTTGTGACTTAACTCGCATTTTATAGTTCTATCCTTTAAGAAAACATTAACTCACTGAGAATAAGAAAGGAGTCATAGACCCAAACTGCACCAAAACAGAGGAAGACTGCTTTCCCTGCAGAGATTTCAACAATGTGCAGTGACCTCCAACAACTTTAATTAGAAAGAAAATGCAGACAGAAGAAAACAGCACAAAGATGTAACTAAGACTAGTAATTTAGTTCAGCATGGAAAGTCAGTAAATCAGTGTACTTCATGAAAAGCAACTGTCAGTCCATGGCCAGCAACTAAAAAACATGCTGAGATGCACTGAAACATTAGGTGGGGAAAAAAAAAAAAAAAAAAAAAAAAAAAACATTTTACCATAATTT
>WAAB01020192.1:417882-451860 GCA_013389865.1 Piaya cayana
AAAAAAAAAAAAAAAAAAAAAAAAAAGAAAAAAAGACATTTTTCCTGACTTTGTGAAACTGGGCACATGGTTCATATTACTCCTAACTACCTAAGGGAATTAATTAATGAGGGGAAAAACTACCAGAAAACCGAAGTCCAGTGGGAAGTTAATTGCAGGTATCCGCTTTCCAGATCCCCGGCTGCTCTGGCTGTTTCTATCCAGCACTGACATCGTTAGCTGCTGCTGACCTCGCCCTGCAAGACAGTTGTACAGACTTGCATAAAATTCATGGTGCTGTAAACCTGCGTTGCATTCACCTGACCTGGCTTTCTGGGGATTAATCCAGGGCAGGTGATTATCAGAGAGTAACCACCTTTGCTTTTGCATTAGTGCAAACTGACAGAATTTTCATCTCCATTAATGGACACACGACTAGGGAGTCCTCCTCTGATGTGGTGTTTGATTGTTTCTCTGCCCCTCCAGCTGCTTCTTTCATTGATTGTACCTCAGTCTTCTTTAAAGATACCCTAGGGGATTCCTCAACTCACCCTCAGAGACATAGAAAGGCTGTAGCTGAGTGAGGGACACTGTAGGTTCAATATTGACTCCTGCTTGTCAGATCTTCTCGGGAGCTAGTCACAAAAAGTCATAGCAGCAGAAAGTCTTTCTTGACTTCATCTGCAAATGGTGTCTTCTGCTGTTGGGGTTCTTCACCTCAAATAAAATGTCCTTCAAGAAAGCAATAGGGCACACAAATGTACATTGCTTTTTAGGTTTTTCTCCAGTTTTCAGGAAAAAAAAAATCTATGGATTTTTTTACCCTAAACTCTACTCTGTCTTTACATATTGATTGTTGGAAACATGTGATGTGTAGTGATGATCAGGACAAAGACGTCTGCCTGGGATGTCTAGAAGTCACAAAAATTCAAAGTAAGAAAGCAGCAGTCAGCAGCTCATCCACCAGTCTTTTCTGCCTCAGGCCTGTAAAGACTCGTGTATTTGGAGAGAGAGATATTTATTTGGATAGAAGGGGATAGGTACTGCCAAATCTGGGAATCAGATTGCAAGTAACCACGTTGACCAAATTATTTGTACATAGTGCCTGAAAGTGATTGATGAATTCAAGGCATGTGTGCTTGTTGGCAGCTCTCAGTGGAGATACCCGTCCTAGGTGTTAATGCAACTGATAGGGTCACTTGAATGGTGTCAGCTGAAGTGATACTTCTCTTTCATTGACCTAATGGAGACTGAAAGGACCCTGCATTCCTGGATTTAGTTACATGCAAGTATCAGCTATTTAGGAAGGAAAAGGAAGATGCAGTTACAGAATCAAAACAACAAAAAAACCAACAAAGTATAAGATAAATATCAGTCTATGTAGGGCTGGAGCCTGCCCTTAGCAGAGTGGTCTAGTCCAGGCTAAGCCAGGACACAAGCTTGAAGAAATAGTATTAAAAAAACAAAACAACAAAGCTGAAACTTGGGCTTTTATGTCTGCAATTGAGTTTCTTAGCTACAGATATACATGACTAAAAATGTTCTAGCATGAATTAGACTTCATTGTTTTTCTACAAGGATGCTTAAAGTAAGTAATTTTGGAAATACAGATGGCTTGATTACAGAAAAGTAGATGGAGAGTCCTTTTGAGAATTAAAACAGGCAACAGCACTGGCAAGATTTGCTGTACTCTATTTTATTTACAATGTCAGGTGAATTTATTCTATTTGAATGTCTTATTTCCATATAAAGCATTGCTGCAAATACTATGGCTGAAACTGAAAAGCCAATAAAGTCCTTGAAATATTTCTTTGACCCTTTAATCTATGTGTGAGATTAGAGATTACGAATAGATTAGAGTTTACAAATTAAAACATCAAGGAAATACTTTTATTTCTTCTGGATAAGCCACCAAACTTTGTTTTAATGTCAAATTTCAGTTCTAGATCCATGAAAATTAGTAGTTTCACCAGTGTGAGGATTCAAAATTGAGCTCACTGATTGCAGGATGTCACTTCTCTGGTAGGCACAGTTATCTCAGAGAAAGGATTTGAGCTGTTAGTGTGACATCGGTAGTAGTACAACAGCATTTCTTGTTGAAGTATGTTTCATCTAACTGTACCATTTAGAAAATAAAAAACATTTAGTACAATACAGTAGACGGATGCTGAAATCAGCCTATTAAAGATGCTTTAACAAATGGTATAATGAAATTCTCTGCAGCTGAGACACTAAGCTTAATATGACTCAGAATAGATAAAGCAAATAGTGACTAAGAGTAAAAGCACTTTATAGAAGATAATTATCATTTAAGTAAGGTACTTTGCAGATGTGAGAGATTTCTGTAATACACTACTTCTGCTAGCATTAAAGGTAGTTTTATCTCAGTAGTGACTCAATGTGGAGCAATTTGTTTCATAACTTGGGAGTTTAAAATGTAGTTTAGAGGTTTGCTAAAATGTCTCAGAGTCTTCATTTTGTGATGCTTTGAAATAGGCTGTGTATTTATGAATGATTTTCCCTTGAGTCTTTATTAACTAACAACCACAAGTCTTCCTCATCTTCAATACAAAATTTCTTGTTGCCAGCATAGTATTTTCATATGCTGCAAGAAGATATGCTTTACAGAGAGATACTCTAATAAAATTCCAGCTGACTAATAAGCTGTATGATTTAAGGTCAGATTTCAAGTATAGGCTAGAGCAATCCTTTTTTTTTATTTTATTTTATTATATATAATAGCTGCATGAGTGAACTGGGCCTGGGTTATTAATATGTATCTATTCCCACTGTGTTATAAGTATGATCTCAATATTCTTGTAACCTCAGCTTGATAGCTCTTTGAGATACAGAGACCATTGTCAATTCTGTATGAACCAGGTTTTGATTTCCAGAATCAAGTTGATTCCAATTGTGCCAATTTTTTCCTTTCTACTGTGTGTTTAAATCAATGACTCTGAAGTTATCCTCTTGTATCAATGACTCTTTAACTTTATTTATAGATAATAGTAAACTAAAAAGTTAAGAGAAAGGCTATGTTTGCATCATACGTGATCAAGGTCCACAGCCTGGCCTAATCTAAAGCCAAATAAAGCGACAGAGATGCCTCATGAGTTCCTCATCACAGGCCTTGGAAGTCATTGTTTTCATCTGAGCAGAGGGACTGCTCTGGGGTCAGGCTTCTGACATGACCAGCCTCCCGAGATGAGGTGGGAAAGGGTGGTGCACATAAATTATTTTACATGCCTAAGATGTCTTCCGAGATACCTGATTCCTGAATTGCTTTTTAAGTAGGTGACTTGGTTGATTAATCAGTTTTCTACAACACATGTTATTCATAAGCAGTTAGGGAGCCTTTCCAGTTCGTCACAAAACCCTTTTATTTTACCAGACATTATTTTCGTTTAATGTGCAACCTATTCAGCAACTAATTGCAATGCCTCATATAAGATTTTTATTATTGTTGCTGTATTTCATAATAGTCAGTATAGTTATTGTAAGGTTTAATGTTCACAGCATTTCTGAAACAAATGTCTTTCCAGTGACCATATTATTTTATCATATCGGTAATAAGCAATTATATGAATATGGAACAAGCTTTATGTGACACAGCAGAGAAACAGTATTAATTTCCCGTACCATTACATTCCTATTTTGGATTAGAAAAGGCGTGACTGAGAACCATGTCTAAAAAAACTGTTGGGCCATATATTGTTGTATGAGGAATGTCCTGATAAGGAGTTGCTGCAGTTATAAAGACGATAAATGGAACTTTATATTTAGATGAAAATCCCTTCTTTGCAAATCTTTCTCCATTTGTGAAGCTGCAGAGCAGAGCATGACCTTTCTGTCTCGATACTGCCCAGGTGGCTCATGGAAATCTTACAGTAGCCTCTTGCATATTGATTTCATTTCTCTCAGGCTGACTCCCATAGCATGGTCCCTCAGAGCTCTTCTCTTACCCATTGCTTTCCCATGGAATCTGTGTAGGTTTTTACCACTGCTTGTAACACGTCTTGCCTGTGGTTTTCTACCTTGGGAGAGTTCTATGGCTTTGCACAGTGAGTGTTTCAGATTTAGGGTTAGGCAAATGTATTTCAGGGACTAAGTTATTCACATACAGAGGTTGGAGTGATCCCAAAACTCCTCACCGAGAGGTTAAAATCAAATCTGCTGAATAAAGTATTTCAGGGTAAATCCATATCGGGGCTTAGGCTACCAACACACAACTTCTGCATTCAGACAAGAGCAGATCAGCGTGAGGAGGAGGGCAAGGGCTGCCCTGCTGTGGAGGCTGCCTAGGGAGCATCCATCAGACCTCGCTCCATGCAGCAGCCGGTGCTGCTGTGCGCACATTTGTTAGTGACACCTGTGCAGGCCTTGCCCTCATGTACATGTCCACAAACCCTGCCAGAGTCTTCCCTCCTTTTCAGTTTGTCCTGCACTGTCCCTCCAGAACCACTTGTGTCCCTATGCAGGTTCACAAGTCTAACTTGCCTTCCACACCATACTACTTTCCACTTGTCTTCAGTGAAGTTAATTTTCTCTATTTCAGTCCGTTTCTCTAGTTTTTCAAGATTGTTTTTACTAAGCCTGTCCCTGAGACTTCCCTGTCTCTTCCAGGCTCTTGTCAGATGGGTGTTTCAGCAGTGTGATCTCTTTTCTAATTAGTCACCATGTAAAAAGCAGTGCTGGCACTGCAGATAAAGAATGGTGTTCATTACTTTGCACCCTACAGATTTTAACATGTTGCACTTCTGCTCTAGAAGACTATAAATGGGCTTAAGAATCTCCAGAAGGTGTATAATTATTTATTTAAATGCAGTGGGTTTATCGATTCCTGTAGGATCCAATTGATTTCACCCCTTTTAAAACCCAGGTGACTGAAGAATGTAGCCCTTTTGATAAATTAATAATTGTGCATAATGAAATATTAAACACAGCTCTTGTTCTGCCTTTGGTGACACAAGGTACAAAGATCCCAATTAATTACCCACCACACCCCCGTTTTGTTCAAGGAGCAGTTTCCACAACAAATCCATGTCTGTTACAAGTCTAGCAGAGGAATAATATTAGATATGCTGTTCGTCCATTTAGTTTGTAGAAAGAGCTATGTATTTGCAGTGTTTGAGGCTTGAAGTTGTTTTTTAACATGTACATCTCCTGTTTTTCAGCAGAAATTATTGTATTCCCCAAGGTCGACTTTCACTACATGTGTGCCACAGTTGAACGTGAAGATTCATTCACCCCCAAATTCTGGATAAAAAATTACAAGCTTTTTAAAGCTAACATTAAAACTAAAATCACATGTGGCACTAATAGACCTATGGAGAAAAAAAGGTGAAAATCATGTCTTAGATATTGTGTAGGGCAGTAAGTGGAAGTCATCTGGAGTAAAGGAAAAATTTGTTTAAGGAAACCTTGCCCATGTTAAAGGAAAAAATCAGTCAAATGCCCTGCACTCTGCTATTTACTTCCATTTCAACATTTCTGTTTGCTCTGGAGACCCCATTTCCTGCAGCTGCACACTTCACGTTTTGTTCATGATCTCGACTTCTGTTCTTATTGACCTAATGGAGAGAACTCAATATATTTTCTGGAAGATGGGATTACAGACAGCACTGAATGAATGATCTCTCCTTCTGTTATCCTGGCCTCAGGTACTGTGTGCCTCACTTGTCTAGTGTCCAGCAAAAGCTGCTGCTCTGTGTCACCTCCTTGCCTTAGGATGTGGCAGCCTTCCTAAGTGCCCTCGATCTTGACGCAGGAGTTTTAACTAGAACTACCTCATTCCTAGGATTCTTTTCTTTTCCTCTGAATTATTTTAAACCAAGATATTCTCTAAAAGGATTTCTAACGTACCATTAGAAATCCTCTTCATTGCTTTCTAGCCTTTTAGGATTTTGTCAGGATTACTAATGGGATTTTTATCACTAGGGAAATATGGCTTCAGACATTATATCTTAAAAAAACAAATCCGAAGCATAGACTGTCAATGAAGCAGCAAACATATTTATATTCTCCTCCAGAACAGCTTCTGTTGTAAACCAGAGAATTCTTTAGCAAGGTGTTTTAATATTTTATGTGTCAGTATGAAGCAAAATTCTGACTGAGGAAAACCATCTGTATAGAGGACATCCTGTCCATTCTGGTTTACTGTTTTGCTAAAGTATCATCCATTTATGTTTAAAGTATTTCAATGTGTTTTTGCTGCAGCTACATTCTGGTCCCATACTTAAATATATTCTTAAGTCTAGCTCTGCTCAGCAACTCACTTGGGATTACAAGCATGTACCTAAGTAAATCAAACAGCCTCTCAACTGTTTTCCTGCACCAAAAAGTCTCCTCTTATGTACAGAAGATGAGTAAAGAATGAATTAAGGACATTAGGTCCTGCTATGCTAGACCTAAGAGGCACTGTAGGGTAAAGACCATTAAAGCTCTTTCTGCATTTATCTCTGGGCATACAGGTCATGCATCAGTCAGGGGTAAAAAACTGGGTGGGTTTGAATACAAAGGAGAACTATAATTATAGCTTTATTTAATGATTTTTCTAAACGGGCTTCTTTGTCTCAACTTGAAGTTGTTACTGTCATCCCACCTACAGGAGGGATGTTCAGCAGGTTTTTATAGCAGCAGCTTACTGCATGTCCAATGTGAACTCCCTGAGAGAGTAATGGAGGGAGTTCACCAGCAGTATTTATGTGGAGACCAGTTCCTGACCTTGTTATGTCTCCATATATACCTGGGATATCAATAGCCGCAGAATGGGAATCAAATAAGGAAGGAAATGGGCTTAAAGAAATGTTCCATTGCAGAAGAAAGTATGTTAACATTAGATATGATTTTCAGGGACTCAAGAGCTGAAATCCATGCAATTGCAGATTTTACTTCTCGTTCCCCTTTAAACCTGCCCTCACAGGGTGTTTGATGAGATACCCATGTCTTTGGTAGGGTCTCCCTGCCTCCATTCCCTCCAACGCAGACTGTTGATCAGAAGTAAAGAAGACTGGATGGCTGTTGTAACAGAGCAGTTCCAGGCTGGACATGAAGGAGGCCCTTAAAACAGGAGGCAGCAACTCTTTGTTTCTGCAAGTATTTTTCCAAGTCTTGCTTTTGCCCAGGAGGTAGGCTTCTGTGGTTGGCCTCTGTGCTCTGGGTTCACTGAGTCTCTGCGTGTTCTTGTAGTAAACTGGTCAAAACCATTTTCTAAATGATTGTTTTATTTAGAAAAATAATGTGGAGGGTTTTCTGCTGTTCATTTGGACTTGGGGTATTTTGCTGATCAAGAAACAGCATAGTTCATTGCTTAAAATGCATGACACTGCAGAGGTTAGCAGGTCACATGCATATTTTAGATCAAATAACTCTTTTTTATAATTTTGAAATGGTTTATTTTTAAGTTTGTGTCTTGGAACATACTGTCAAGGCTATTTTAATTTTATATCAAGTATAATTATTTAAATGACTTCTAATCTCTTATATCTTAGAAAGTTTAAAATGCAATAATAGGAATGAAATCCCTTAAGTACAACTTTCTAGCCACTTACAGGATTATCCTCAGCAATTCCCCAGTTCTTAGGAAGGTGGGGATGGACACACCTCTCTGAGATATTTTCCTTTTTGATTTCTAAAAACTTTCTGGACAACTTAACAAATTTGGATTAATTAACAAGTGCAAAATACAGAGATTCCTGGAAACAACAGAAAATCCAAGCCATAATAAGCATGATCTATCCAGATCCAAGTGCTGAGGGCTTTGTCAAGCTGTGACTGTATGATGCCCATGAGCTGCATGCTCATCCTCTGTGTATAGCAGTATTTAGAATGTTCTCCAGCTCATCTTCATTTGCTTGAAGAGAATTAGGTGGTTTTGCAAAAAAAAAAAAAAAATGCTCACAATAAAATACCATTAATTTTTAAACTGATGAGTACAATCCCCACAGCTGGTAGCTCTCTGCTGTTTACAGCAGAAGCAATCTGTCTGTTTATATATTTATAACAGGCCAGGTAATGATTGTTGTTTGAGGGACTGGAGGGCAGCTTGCCTCACCAGGCTCTGCTATGGCAGAGTCCCTTGTGCAAAGTCCCTGCTCCCCCTTTTCACCCAGCCCGGGTCACCTCTGTCTCTCCATGAACTACATGTTCTTCTTCTGCACTGCTAAATTTTGTAAGTCAAAAATCATTCAGTAGGATTAAACGTGTGATCTTTAAAAAGAAGTCTATGTCAGGTAACTTTTATTTCCATCCTTGACTTTGGACCCTTCAGGCTTTAATCAGCTTTCATTTTCAAGCTCATCTTTGAACCCACAAAGGCCCTCTTGTCAAAGGTAAGATACTGTATCTAATCATTCAATTTCAAGAGCTGGGCTTTCAAATTAAAGTACCTGATATTCAAGTTCATGATAAGGACAGGAAAAGTCAACCTTATAACAAAAGTTACCAGGACTTCTTTCTCCCTCTTGGGTGCTCTCCCTGCTGGCACAGCCCCACTTTGGAGCCAGCCCTCAGCAGCCCACCCAGGAGGGGCAGGCATGGAGCAGCTCCTGTCCCCAGTCAAATTTCACAAACACTGAATTTGGCAGCTTGCCTCATGCATGTGGTTTGTTATTGCAAGAGAGCAAACAATTTAATTGCTCAGATTCCAGACCCCAACCTCAACTGACCTTAATTAATTAATTAGATATCGGCACAACTCTTGAGGCCTGCAGGTGACAAGAAGAAAAAGCTTCTATTTTGAGGCCAATTTGAGGACCTTCTTGTTTGTCTTTGCCAGAGTAGGGCAGTGGGGAAAGTGGTTTTTATTGCTTTTAAATGAAGACCTGGCATGGCTCAGGGGAGGGCAAAGTGAGCAGCAGTGGGCATGACTTTGAACTCTCCAACAGTTCTCGTCATACAGGGGTTTGTGTGGCTCCTGTCACCTTGGGGAAGCTAATGTCTATGCCCAAGCTTATGTGCTGATCAGATGAATCGATTCTTTTAGAAATGAAACACACATAAAGACAGAAGGGCTGCAGCTGAAAGGGATGTCAGATGCTGTCTCATGCAGGGGTGTGCGGTAGACTGTCCATCAGAGGCTGGGTTATTACAGAGCACACTTAACCCCAAGCAGAGGATCATAAGCCCCTCTAGGCCCTCTGTACACTGATGATCAAAAGGTCCATCCAGTAAGCGACTCAGGAGATGGGTCCAACTGGCCGAAACTCCTTCTGTTGCTTACAAGTCTGTGAGCTGCCCTCCTGGGAGCAGCAACCTCTGCAAACAGGTTGATGGATGTCAAGAGGGAGGTGGAACAGTTGTGGCAATAGCTCTCGTGCAGCTTGGGGTGACTGTAACTCAGCAGGACACAGGCTTGTTTGTCTGCAGGCTCAGATTTGGGACATAACAGCTTCCTCTGGGAAGGGAAGCTGCTCTCCTGAATAATTCATGTTTTTTTCTTTATTCAATAATAGGTACCCATTCTTTGATATTGAGATCCCAGGTACAATACAAACAGTATATTATGTCTCTAAATCTCATTTTCAGGAGTAGTTTAAGGCCAAATTTTCAAGGTTACAAAAGCATCTTAAGACAGAGATAGCAATTTTCAAGACCAGTAATTAAGCCAGGCATCCAATTCCCCAGAAGCACAACCTCTGTAGGCATTTTGTAAATGTATCTTTTTGGCACCTGATGACCTTGGCATCTTTCTCAAGAGCAGAGAACAGAACGTCTTTCAATGATTTCCTATGCCTAAATCGCAGTGGAAGCTTTTGTTAAGTAGCAAAAGCAAAAATAATCTTTTATCATGTTTATCTTGTTAGCTGCTCTTTTATGATACAGCAGAAAATACAGGTTTTGTAAAAATCTGAAGTAACAACAAACCTTGTTGTTTTGAGGGAGAAAAAATAAGTAATGCTATGTTTTTCTTCTAGTTCTTTTAAAATTTTATTTCTGAGACTACGTTACCGACATTATGTGACATCATTGGAGTATCTCTACCTAAAATAGTTTCGCGTTATTCATTTCTTAGAAAGTCTGGAATGCAACTTGGAAATGCTAAATCTTTTAAGCACAGTCTTCCCAGCTGTACAATACTACTACTTGTTTTGGCAGGTCCCCAGAATGGCTGCGTATCCTCTCTCTGCTTTTTATCCTCAAAATGTTTTCTGGATCATAGCTTTTGACAAGTAGAATCATAGAATAGTTAGGGTTGGAAGTTGGTCATACAGCATTTGCCCCTGGTGAAGCTTTACTGGCTACCGTTAATAACTTCCATGTCCATTAATGGACATTGAAAACTAGTCTTTGCTGAGCATGCACTAACCATACCCTAGTTCAACTTCTGATATGGTAAACTTGTAGCTGATCACTTACAAATAAAGAAAAGAACACTATTTACAGAAATTATGTGGTAAATGACTGCGCACAAAAAAAATATGCTTGCTTAAATGATAATCTGCTTATAGATAATTCACAAGGTAGAAAAATTTGATGCTTTATTTATGGCAAATTTTTCACAACTGTGAAGCGATTTGCTAGTGAAATTGTGATTATTGCCAGATATTTATAGAACTGTGTCCAAACTTATTAAATATTTCAAGAAAGAGTCATGAAAACACTGCATAGCATAGTCAGCATTTGTGTGTAAAGCTCTGATAATGATTGCTTAGCATGCAGGTTTGGCAATACTCTACACCACTATTAGATTTTCTTTACATAAAGTTCAGATCAAAACAGCACTTCCTTACTAACTTTAGCTTGCTTGTGGAAACTAGGGAAAAGCAAGTGAAATGACAAAAATAATTGTTTGCTAGGCTCTTGCTTCAGAAGACCTGTTCAAAAACATGAGCTTTTGCAGTAGTTTTTTATGGTGCCCACATAAACAGCAGCAATTCTCAGTGGTTGAGTTGCCCTGTGTGTTACTTGACAGCTGTCAATCAATCACTGCTGAAATTTACTTCTTTGTTGTACGTATTTTATGAGAAAAATAGGAAACCATTCACACAACCTAGGTGAACTTCATTAGCATACTGACAATAATGTGGTCCTTCTGGAGAGAAAAAAAAGGCTTAAGTGAAGTTTAACCTCTCTTCCTGCCCACTTTCTGCATGGAATGGTAGTTTTCTAACCAAGGAATTGAATCTGATTTCTTAAATCTCAATACTCATAATGGAAATAGTACAGGAAATCTAGAAGTGCTTACTGTATGTAGCTGGTTATTGCCATTTGAATCTGAGCACGACATTTGTGAGATGCTTGCGAACAGACGTTGGCTTTTTACTTTGGGCACTTCACCTTCTTACTGTCTGACTTAGACTTCGTTAAGACAGTTACGGATTTTATCTCTGTTTTACTTCATAGCCATGGGAAGCTTGCTGAGGAGATTTGCCCTGACACGGCATCTGTAATATACTTTCATAATTCAATTGTTATTATCAAGATGTTCAGATTTAATACTACAGCATGCGTGTTACATATGTATTTGTCACTGCACAAGTCAGCAGCTCTGAGGTAGTAACAACAGTACTGGTGATACTAAAACCCTATTCAGGTCAACAATCATGCAGTCATCAACCTTAGACATCCCTGAATTTCATCTTGCGTGAATTGGTGTGTGATGAAGCTAGTTTTTTAGGGTTTAAATACACTGACCACACTGTAGCTTTATATGTTGTAGGTATACAGAGCTATGCTGCTTTCTTTTTTTTTCCCAGCTCAAGGCTAGAAACCTAGTCCCAGTGCTTTGAAATTGCTTTTTTTACTTTTTACAAGACTCCAAGAGAAAAAGCCTGTGATGAGAGGCCCAGCTTTGAAAATGTAGCAGGATTTCTTTTCTGTGGTAGCTAGGGAACAGGCTTGAAAGTCGAGTTTATCCATATATGTGCATATATATGGGTGTGTTTGAAGTTGTCTAAGTGTATTTTGAAGCTTTCGGGTATATGTTTATACATTCACAAATATATATATCCTGTGTATGTTATACTTATATATTTTAAAAATCAATTCATGCTAAATGATTTATCATTCTGAAATGAAGAAACAAAGTTTTCTTCTTTGCATAAGACTCAACAGAGTGTGCCAAGTGAAACACCACAGTTTGTGTGCCAAGGTACTGGAGTTTTTGCAGTTTCAAGGAAGCAAAATATAACTGATTTCAGATGTTTAATGAAAATGCTTGCTTTCTTTCACACTAGTGCTGTTTATTTTTGTCAAACTCTAGCTGGTTTGTTAAATATCACTAAATGATATTTACAAGTTTGCAATGCTCCCACGGACCAGGTGCAAAGATTTTTATGTATCTATGTATTGCATATATACATATTCTTGATTATATGTAATCAAAAGGAAAAGTTAATGACAAATTCCCACCTACCCATCAGCAGGCATGTCACTGCACAAATATTGTCTCATTTTATCTGTATTCATTTTAACATTCAGGGAAATGGATCACACATTACAACTCAAAAGACTGAATATCAAGTAGCTGCCTATGATATTTTCCAGAGGTTAAGGATTACTTACCTCTAGTATGGACTCATCCATTTATTTTACCAGAAGCTTCATCTCAATACCCATACAAACCCACCACTGCTGCTGTTTGAATTCCCTCCTCTTTGCAGCCCCCCTGGAAGAACCTGTATATCTCCATTGCAATAACTCTCTGTCTATTTTCAAGTATCAGCAGTAAATATCTTCTTCCCCTTGCTCATAACCCTCAATTTCTCACCCCATCTGAGGACACATTTTATGTGCTGAATTTTCAATTGGACAATCTAATTGTGGATTTATTTCTTAGCAAGTTTACAGTACACGATGGGGGCCGTACAATGGTCAGTGCAACCTCAGAGTACCTTAAAGCACATCAGTAACCAATCTGCAAGGTCAGAGTTATTTTTTTCTGCTTATGTCTAAGGCATTTTGGATGGTCCTGAGAACAAGGTATCATGTTCACCACATCAGTGAAAAATTCTTAATTCTTGCATGAAAATGTAGTTAGTATATCAAACACTAAAGATAAATTTATGACAGTAATTCTAATTCCAGCTGTGTTCTTGAGTTCAGTCCACCTGAGCACAAAGACTGTTTGATTGATAGAAAAAATATGTGATCTCTCTGTCTCTAGGGTGCCATCTTTTCCCATCGTCCCTTTGAGCTCTCAGTTCTGACACAATTGAAAACAAGGGGTCAGGTTACTTCTCAAATTGGAATGATTTTATGCCACTAACTAATACTATTTCCTTGTAGGCCAGCCAAATTAGATGGAAGAGTTTGACACGCTTTTATGTTCCTTAAAATGTGGTATTGAAGACCATATTAGCATACACATATTTGCTCTGTCTCTCTCTTCTAATATACACCTAACATGTTCTAAAATTAGTCTGAAGTAGGTTTCTCATAGAGTAGAAATATGCTTATCTGAAAGATTTCTGGTGTAAAATATCTAAGCTGTATTTTAGATCCAGTTATGAATAGATACAGCTTACTGATAGACAAATGATACCCCTGATGCTTTGCCTTCCTGTTATTTTGACATTTTTGCTTGTAATTGGTGATTGTGAAACTTGAAAATTAGCAAGATGGAATTATCTCATACAAAGAGAGTACATTGTGTTTTGTGATACCAATGTGGAACAGAAATATATCTACAATCGTTTCCCTGTATTTTTTTCCATAATAATTTCAGGTGGGTGTTTGTGTTTCAGAAACTGCCATTTATTCTGCATAGCTCCTTTCATCCAGAAGAAATGGACTACAAGGTGTTTTATAGACTGTGGTAATTCAACTTACAGCGGTAATACAGGCACAACATGGCAAACAGACCTTCTAACTGGCAGAGCACTTAATTCATGCTGAACATTAAGCTCCTTAGTAGTCCCATGATGAAATCCACTTGGAGGCTGCTGACAGGCCATTTTAATGTTAATCACATGCTTACAACCTTTGCCATATCAAGGACTTAATTTACCAACACTTGAACAGTACGCAGCAAAAGAAGGGGAAAATAGGCAAGACGGTAAGAAATAATTTCCAGGTAGAAAGCACTACACTTCAAAAGTCACTGAATTGGTTACAATTTCAAAAATCTTCTTGACGCTTGACTTTATGCTTGACTTTATGCGTCTCTTCCAACCTGGTGATTCTATGATTCTATGATTCTATGCCAAGATGTTGCTTCCTGCAAAACAAAACAAAACAAAAAAAAACCCCAAAACACAGGAAAGGTGAACTAGGGGAAGGCAAAATCTTACTCCTTGCATTCAGAAACCATCCAGTGCCAAATTTGTCTCCATTTGGCTTTGTCACAAGCACCAATAAGAGCAAGAACTTGCTCACTCTTCCCTTTAGGGTAAGCACTTACTCTTGTGGCATCAATATGTTTAATCATAGTATTCATGGGCTCATGCGGAATAGTCACATCCCTTGTTCCACAGGGAAACAAAAGGAAAATACAACCTGCTGTCAGCAAAGCAGAAAGGATAAGTACCACCTTTTTTGTCTTCATGGGGATGGGGCTGTCAGCAGTCAATGGGAATGGAGGAAATTCCCTAAGATGAATTTTTATTTGACGTAATTAGGTGAAAAAATGTGTCCAACAATAAGTATAATTGCTTGCAGAGATGATGTTAAAACTGCAGCTTATTCAGCTCAGGGCTTTGGTGAGCAAACAGGAGGATATACAGTGCATCAGAATCAGATTTGATCCTCCTAGAATCACATAGTGGAAAAATTTTGGGCAATGTGTAAGAATTGTTCAGGATTGGTTGCTGGTGAGAGGTACTAAATCCTTAAGAGATCCAGTGATAGAAACAGTTCGGGATCTGTTTTGCTTCCTATTGTATGTCTAATGGGTGTTTTGTAGATTTTCCTATCTGGGCCTTGGATTGTCTCCAATTTCAGGGAGATTAATTCAGTGGTCTTGGTAGTTCCTTACTTGTTTCCTTTTAAATATTATTAACATGCAACTTTTTAAAGACATAGATTAATATGTCATGGGAACTGCCTTCTCCCCCAGTGTTTCATCTCTTATCATTATGGATACAAGTGCAATACAAAACAAATATCACACCAGTAGAAGATGGAGAGAAGATACATGCTGACTCTATGATGACAGCAGTAAAACTTTTGCAGACTGCATTGAAAGTTCTGTCACTGGAACCAGTTTATTGCAGCTGGGAATTACAAGAACTGTGAGAACTGATCATTAGAGACAATAAATACAGTGTGTTTCTTTCTCCAGAAAAGTAAATCACATTTTGAGAATTAATTGATAAACTAATGCTGCACAGCCAGCTGTTAAGAAACTATCCATCCCGAGGATGAAATATATGTTTTCTGCAGTCATAACACTTAACCTCCATCAAAGATCTATTTTCTTTCCTTTAGCAGGGGAAAATACAAGTCTTTATCAAACAGTAATCCTTTTAACAAAAATGGCAATTAAAGCTTCCCTTTTCTTTATACTATATGGGTTCTTACCATCTGTCTTGCAACTTTGTACTGTAAATAAGAAGGAAAATAAAAGGATTCTCAGTTTATTATAGCTTTAACTGTAGGAAACAAAATTCAAGAATTCCCTTGATGTCAACAAATATCTCTCTTGGCACCCAGTGGAAAGTCAATAGTATGCGTGCACTTCTGCTTGAAGTAATGAGTTTGAGCTTAGTGCTCAGGGTTCACGGCTGAGAGCTGAAGGTTTGTAACCTATAATCCAGGGCTGGAGAGACTTTTCTTTGCTGAGAGCAAACAGGTCTTTGAAGTGCCTTTGGCACACCACGCTGCAGCACCTAACTGGAACAGCACCAGCTCTGAGAATATACAACCAAACTCATGGAAAGGGGAGCTGCAAACTGCAACATTTCATGGAAGTGCACCGTGGTGTTACTAACAGCACTTTGCACTGTTGATTAAAGCTTCCTTGGAACAAAACAGTAATTTCATGAGGTATGTAAATACCATGACTTCTTGTTTGGAAATAGGATGTCTTTTCAGAGTGTCAAAGCTTGGAGGAGACTCCTGTACTTTTCTAAGTTGTACATTGAGTCGGAGCAAATTCCTGGATGGTATTTCAAAGTAATATCTCTACCTCTCTCCTTTTATAATCATGCCTACATAAATGTAGCATATCCCACTGCTCAAAATGAGGGGATATGACAATCTAGCCCATCCAGACTAAGAACAGATTAAAAATGAAATTGGAGCCTCTACTTAAAGCTGCAGCATGAATAGTACCATGAAAATAATGCAACACCTTGTTAGGGTGCTCATCCCTCGTTTCTTTCGTCTATAAGCAAATTTTAAATATCCATGACCCCTTTCTAGCAAGATATTCACAAGTCCCCTGGGACTGATGTTCTCGTAAGTTTTTTCTGTCCTAGCAACAACCTGTTCACTACGCCAAAATGAATTTGTGTGCAGAAAAGCTGCAAGCCTCCAAAATTTGGATGAAACATGAATTGTGATTAAAATTTGCATTAAATGTTATATAAAAAGGGGTTCAAAGATTAGTTTTTCTTCTTTACTATGTTTTCTTTCCCAGAATCACCCATCCTGTCTGGTAGGGCACACAGGAGTTAGTTACTCTCTAGTGATGGTCTGGAGTATGGTGTGGGAGTGAATGTGGTGGAAAGGACTTCACAGGTGGCCCTTCCTTAAGCTGTGATATTAATACTGGTTTTGATAGATGTATCCCATGGACCTACTGCAGTATGATAAATTCATCAGCTTATTTTGGCACATTTCCTATGAAATGGTGATAAATTTGCAAACATAAGGGGAAGGAGGGCAAATTGCATTTTGTTATGTGATCAGGTGGAAAACTAAATATTTTCAATTCCTCATTTCAAGTAAGGCAAAATATCCCTTTTACCCAAAATACTTCCTCCTTCCACCTTTATTAGGCTCAGAAGCCCAGAAAACATGTTGCAATAAGCATTATCCTGAACACTGAGGGAAAAAGTATTTTTCCCACCTGCATGTAACATGAGAGAGTCCAATGCATTTATTCAGGACCTAATTAATAATGTCCTTATTGGCATTATAAATCTTAACAGAATTACCTTTTTTGAGGAGGCTGACTTTTCCTGTTCTTTCACCTTTGTCTCTGCTGGTCTCATAGTTTTGCAGATTATTAATTCTGGTTCAGGTGCACCTTGTATAGACCTTAACATATGTTTCTACAAATTCCACGTAAGTCAGCACCTTTCCTCTGGGACTGGAGTGGCAATACTGTAATTTCCCTCTGCATTCGGGAAGTTCTCTGAAAGGCTTAGTGCCAACATATGTACTGTCTTTTTAATAACTCCTTTAACTCTCCCATCTCCAGTTTGATGACTTGTGTTTTACTGCAAAGCAAGTTTTCCTCTTAAAGATAATGACACCCTTTGGTTTCTAAGTACCTAGTAAATTGGTCCCAAGGTATCTTATGACTCTGAGTTGTTGAAACATCCACCCTATTCCTTCTATACCTTCTCACTTACAAAAACATCCTTACCAGTTTTGTGGTAGTGATGTAATTTCTGTTACACTGGTGATCATGTCATTGATTAATAATCTGCACCTCAGCAACAATGAGACATGTTTGCTGCAATGTCTACGCATGCAGAACTCCAATCAACAAGTATTCCTAACACAGAGAAAAGTTTTATTAATGGAAAAGTCTTGTGCAACATAGAAACTACTGCTTGCATTATTTAGATGTTTCTTATAAAAAAAAATCTAAGAAATGGGAAAAAAATAACATAAACAATTCAACATAAGAGGCTGTGAATTGAAATAAACGAGACCTATCCATCAGATCATAATGCAGCCTAAATCTTACAATAAGCCTGAAGACCATTATCTGTTTCTCAGACAAAACCAGTCTGAAATATCAGATCCATATTCTGGTTTAATTGTGCTGCCTTGGAAGCCTGAATGTTGTGTAAGGATCAGTGTCCTATGTGATCCTTGGTGTTCATAAATGTAAGGATGTTCCTATCATTATTTGTAATTAAAGATAACCAAAACTGTGATGAATTTGTCTCAGGGTAATGAATATAAGGGTCTTCAGTTCCCTTTCCTATAATGTATGTGAATGCACTAATTATTCATGTAAAATGTGACCAGAACAGCTCCATGATGCAGTATCATAGAGAATGTCTAAAAAAGACTTGAATCTTTCCCATGGGAAATTTAAACCAACTCTGAAAGAATTCAAAAGAGGAAATATATCCTTCCAAATGCCTTAACTTCTATATAGGACACAGAAGTTTTAATTCCATAACAATTGCTACAGGTGTTAATTTACTTCAGACGAGTGTAAACGGAGATTGGAAGTCCTTTGGCAGAGTACCTGTTCCAGTGAGGAATGCTACTGTCTTTTTGGCAAATTTCTCTGTATCAATTGGCAGTCATAAATGGTAATTAATTAGAATAATTTACCATAAAGCCACTAGAGTGGTTTTCATGTGAACACTTGCATAACAAATATAAATAATACCATACTGAGTGTCTTGTCACTTTTCCTCAGTAACCCTTTCTGAGTACCTTTCTTCAAATGATCCACTCGGTCTATCATTCATGTGGGTTTTGAAATAAAACAAACCTCTTTATGTGAACGCTCAGTGTAATTACTAAGGCCACTGCTTAAATAACTCTGCTGGAGTCACTCCATCTGTGAACTGCGTGAGCTTACGTAAAACAAATCACTACGCATGTAAAAAGAAAGGGAAAGACATCAGGAAAACTGCAGATAGCCTCAGGACTTAGCAGTAGGTCTACTACAATTAAATAAAAGATTTTCTGAAGGTGACCTTGAGGTTGTTCATTTCTTACTCTTGTCAACAGTGGACCATGATGACAAGGCGGGCAGAAGGTAGTAATGAGACAGTTTGATTGATCAGTGAATGTCAAATTAATTCAGCTGGAAGGTTGCCAAAGCAAAACACAAAACTACATGGGGGAATAAATAGAAGAGTGGTTTTGATACTTTGTCTTAAACAATGCCCTGAAACCATTGAAAAGATAGCTTGGGCATGGGAAGGTAAAAAATGAATTCTGTAATGAATTATTCGTCATTCAGAACAGGAGATAAAAACTATACGCAAATCTTAGCAGCTTTGCCAAAAGGAAAAGCAATATATTAGAAAAATGTTAGTGGGACAGGTGACGAATGTTCATTTATCTTTAGGCAATCTGTAAATTCAGGCTCTTAGATTAAAATCAAATGTACCAGTCTGGAAAATTCAGTAATTTAAAACATGAGGGAAGAAAGCTCTTTTATAAAAAAAGAAATATTTTATATGTACAAGCACGTATCATTTTATAGAGCTTCTTCAGTATCAATCTTGAGGAGATTGGTCTATTAAATGCCTTTATTTGGATTTGATTGCAATCATTTATGAAATATTTATAGTCCAATGTCTACACAGAGGGAAACCCATGCCTTTTGAGTCAATGGCAAAGCTTTTCTGGCTACACTAGGTGCTGGCATTACTGCTGCATTTACAAGGAAAATTGTCCTTCTAGATTTTTATCTGATAATCAAATTTAGTGGCTATTTTCAAACTTACTTAATTTGACCTATTTCAATCCTATTAGCATAAAAAAATAACATCCACCTCCTTAACATTCACATGATTTATGCCTCCAACTAGTATGCTGCTCCTGCTGGGCAGCTCTCTCCATTTCAATGTGGTTTGCGTATCCAGAAAACCTTCTTGCTTCTGAATCTATTTGTTTTCTGGCATGAAGTGAAGCGGTGCGATTATGGAGAGATCAGGACAAGTGCTGAGAAAAACTCCAGCATATCCCTGTCAGCTGTATAATCCCATCTGGTTTTTACTCCAGAGCTGTTTTTCATGGATACCCATGCTGTCATCAGATACAGTCTTTACAACCATCTTCCTTTAAAGCCATAAAACTGGCACGGCAAATTTGAAGTCTGCACCACAGAAATGCCAGATGATAGGTTGTATCGTCTCCTGGCATCCTTTACTTATACAGCTGCATGTTGCTAAACACTCTTTTTCATAAAATTAGTAGTATTGTCCTACTTAGACTGTAAAGGTACTTGTATCAGCTTTGTGATGCAGACATAAAGTCTAAAGTAGGTATTTGCTAGACTTTCACCCAGGATTGGTATGTATGCCACAACTGCAAACATACTTTTACCAGTGTGGAAGGATATCTAACTGGGCTTCTAATTAGCAACCCTTTTTGCATCTGCTGTTCCACAGGAGGTAGAAGAATATGTCTTCCCAGCCCAATACTGATGTTGAAAACATGGAGAGAGCTATTGTAACTAGGGTTAGTTCAGTTGCTCAG
Organism: Piaya cayana; assembly: GCA_013389865.1. Lineage (NCBI taxonomy): Eukaryota > Metazoa > Chordata > Aves > Cuculiformes > Coccyzidae > Piaya > Piaya cayana. Next base: position 438,148 of record WAAB01020192.1, read on the forward strand.
TGTCTCCTGTGAAAATTCACGCCATCACACTTGCAAATTAATTTCCTTTGGCTATTCTGTGTTCCACTTATAATAATTTTCAGTGAACATTCCTACAAAATGGTTTTATCTACAAAAATTTACATAGAACAGCTGTGTCTAAACCAAGGGGTATTAGCAAGGGCTACTCCTGGTGTTCACACATGAACCTGTTCTGACATCACAGAGTGCTCTTGTCTTGTTTCTTAAGAAATTCTTTTAAAAAAGAAATGCCTACTGCGAGCAATAACAACTTAGACAAGTAGTTTTGCTCCAGTCTTAACAGAATTTTAGGGCTGTAACTGTAATTTGTTAAACACCAGGAAAGGCTGATGGTAAAGTTCTTCGTGTAGTCACAACTCCATTATCTTCAGTATACAAGCTCTAAATCAGCTTTTGTATCTGAATGGGAAGAAGAAAATTCCTCAAGGTGAGCTGCTCATGCCCATATTTGCTTGCCCCACAGGACTGTCAAACCTGGAAGAGGGACTCTGCAAAGGCCTAAACACCAGGAACTCATTTTGCACAATGCAGAGCAAGTACACAGTGGTGGGACATGGGTCCTCTGGGTGTTTCCCACAAGCACTGCTGAGAAAACTCACTAGTGCCAGCACACTTATTCTGAGGTGATATCAGGACTGCTGCAAGCATATCTGGGCCTCACAGCACAGACTGAACAGTGGGAAGGAACGAGGCATGGGAATTTTGCCTCCAGCTTCAGTGGGAACTGGATTGAGGTGCGGTCTTTTTATGCATTTATCTGCAGTGATTAATTTTTTAGGGAGTCAGGGACACCCAGCTGCCACTGAGCTATCTGTTCCTAGGCTCCAACTGTGTGATAACTTCCCAGCCGGAGAAGCCTTTGTCCCCACCTCATCTCTCTTTCAGTTGTTCACATTATCACTTGATAAATATCTCATGACATGATGCTCTGTTTTACTCAGACCTGCACCTCAGAGACCTCCCTGCAACTTCTGCCATCTCAAACCCAGGAATGGAATGCATCAATAAGAAAATATAATGACTTGATGTGACATGAAGCGAGGCCTGAAATACCCTCGATACTGTGTGTTAGGTGCATTTTGAACATCCCCACACTACAGGGTTAAACGACTTACTACAGTTCTATTGAAAAACTTTACTTTTTTCATCTGAGTAGAAATTTGTCATATACAGAGGAACAATTAGTTAACTTGATAGACAACAGAGTCTCTTGATCCAATCTGTATAATTATACAATCATACCAGGTTCTTAGCTTGTTCTTCTGCAGTCATAAGTGTATTGAAAGACTTATTTGGGCACTACCTGCTCTTGATGAAAAATCTTTTTTTTTTTTTTTTAATAGAGGTGGGCACGTCTTATTAGCATAGTGAAAATCTCTGTGAATCACAAACTTCAATGCAAAACTTTAGGCACCTGTAATGGTTTTGATTTTTAGACTCCTTGAATAGCCAGGTTGTGGCTGAGGAAAAAGAACTCAATCTCCCAGTATTCCATGCGATTTTTTACGTAAACCAGGGTATAAATAAGAAGAGCAGACACACCTTTCTCTCTTCTCTTCCTGTGGCCCTGTGAGCAAGTTCTCGCTGCTATCAGCCTGCTTGTGTGGAGGAGTGAAACCCAGTGAGGCCTTGTGGACTTTGAGAGATGCAGAGTGCCGGGGGTTGCTTGATAGTCCTGCTATCTAAGGAGAGTAGTAAGATTTTCTCTTATTAGTTTTTATTGCTTACTCCTGGGTTTCTATTGTGTATACCTGTTTTGGATTTTTATTTCCCTTCGGGCAGGGGGAGGTTTCCGGGGTCCCTTATCCTGTGTACATGGTATTCTAGTTGCATATAAGTGTGAATACACGTGCATATAATCGTACAGCTTTGGTCTGCTCATTTGCAGCATTTCAGTTCCTTTTTTCCTTCTCCCTTCCCTTGTGTTTTGTACACGGGGTGGGGGGGAAAGGAAGAAGGGCTGCAAGCTGTGTGGTTTGGCGGAGGGTCACCCAAACCATTACAGCGCCCAATTTGAATGCCCTGAGTTGTGAGCCTGAGCCAAGCCAGATCTCTGTTGAGCAGAACCACCTTCAGGAGCTGCCAATTTCTTTCCACCATGAGGTTCATGGGTCACTTGGGTGCCTGACCAAAGTGCTTAAACTGTGTATTCTCTACAAAAAGCCACAATTTTGAAGTGGTCCTGAAAGTGCGTGGCCCATCTTTCCTCCAGGAAAAGACATTTGCACATTGGTGAATTTCATCTGACTTAATTTTGGTACAGAAGTGGTCTCTTGTTTTCAGTGATGCAGATTCCTTATGTGGGCAGGGGAAAACACAATCCTATAGTTGCACTTTCAAGGATTTCCACAGAAAAGTGATCTCTTGGAGTTTCTGATCTTACAACTGTCAAGGCAGGAAACCCGCTGCTTTTCAAAGTAATCATTTTGTTGGTCTACGCTTGCTCCTCTCAAAGTCTGTCCTTGAATTCAGTGGGAAGGATCTTAGCCCACCTGCTGCCTTGAAATTCCACCTGCTCTTACTTGGAATAGCAATAACTAGCTTTTTCTCCATTTTGATAATGCTATTTAACTCTCCAGTTTATTTACAGTAATATCCTGCCCTAAGAAATATTGTACATGATGAAAACTTTTACTTGATCTTCATTTCCATATAATGCTCATATATCTACATGATAAATTTTGATTTTTCTAGATGATATTCATTTCTCACTGGAATGCATAGCCATTGCTGTAAACTTTGAAGTGATATTGTAGGACTGGAATGAACCTAGATGTTACTTTAAAAGACTCTTGTCTTTAAACAATTCACACAAAAAAAAAAAACAAACCAAAAAACCCCCCAAAAAACCAAGTGCAAAGCATCCCATTGATTAAAGATTATTTAGCATGTGTGAATAGCTTTCAAAAAAAGCCACATATCTAAAACTTATTCACATTTCTCTAAGCTTGTGCTGGTATTTCTGATGTGATTTTTATTAATGTTAAAGGAAGGGGGATAGTTTTGATTTTTCCCAAAGAAAATGCCATGTTTTAATGTTGTGAAAGGACAACCATTGCTTGCTGAAATTTCCATTGCTGTGACTCATTTACTTGTCCTACTCTTTCAGCAATTACCCTAGATGAGCTCTCTTTCTGCCAGGTGGCATTCCCAGAGCGTCTGAGGGGAATCCTGGTGCTTTATGTTTGTATCAGTTGAAATGAGAAAGGTCCTGAGTGACTCCCCTGAACACATCTAAAGTGTAGGGTCAGAGCAGCTGATATGGCAGTTGTGTGCTCAACCCAGGGATGAGGCATCTCGGACAGGTCACCCTGGGGAGGGAACATTTGAAAACATATGGGAGGAAAATGCTACTTGAGAGATTTTTGATACTTCGAGTTTCTAAATTGGCACTTGCATATGAGGAGAAATTACTGCAGTGAGGCTTTCCTCTTCTTCCTAAAATCCTCTGCCACAACATTTTGCAGTACAAAGCATTTTTTAAGTGGAGGGAGGAGGTAGAGAGGGAAGCACTAAAAATAAGGATTATATTGAGGAAAGTGGCCAACTTTGGAGCCAAGCAGCATGACAAGATTGAGGTAGAAGAGCAGAGACTGATTTCTGATGTGGTATAATTTAACTTCAGACCATGACTATCGCTCCCAGTTTTACACATTGTAATGAATGCAGGCATGCGGCAAGAACAGTTTGGGAGCATCTGATACATGAAAGCATGAATATGATATTAGGAGCTTCTAATTACTAGATTTTTGGTGTCTCAGGCTCTTTCTTAATTTCCTTTTTTTTCTTTCATTGTTATTCTTTCTTAAGAAGCTATAAGGGTTCTTCTTAGCTCTACAGAGTGTTTTGGACATGGAAATGTAGAAACCAATATAATTGTTTCTATACTTTATGCTAGTAAATGATTTATTTTGCATCAGAGTAGTTTTTATAATGCATCTCCCTAATTAAGCTACTTCAAGCACCCTTCTAAGTGCAGTGTATATTGGCCTAGATTCAAGATTTGCTTAGTGCAGGGGAGGGGTAACAGGGAGCTGCTTATGGGTCTCAGACTCACAAACCCCATCTGTTCCAGCCTTGATTTCTATTAGAGCATCTTAAGGGGTGGCTCTAAGTTGCCCCAAGTTGTTCTGTGATCTCTGAGACTCTCGGCTAGTGCGGAACTGAGAAAATTGAGATTTTTCCCCATTATACACATTGTGACTCGTCTGTGACAGCTGAGTATTTCCTCCGCTGGGGTCGTACTCTGTCAGTGGTTGGAATGAGTGGGAATCAAATGTAGCCCTTTAATATAACCCTAATTCACCATTATACCCGTCTTCTCTTGGCGATGACTATTACTCCCCAACAACCTCTATCTGAGATAAGCAAATACTGCTCTCCCTAGACTTCCATGCTTACAATGAAATAATTACAAATGGTAAGAAAATTCAGTCATAAAGCTGCAGAAGTTTTCTTACAATGTATTTCCGAAGAATTATTTTGGTAAAAGCAGAGAAAAATATGATAGCTTCACTGAATTCAAATTGAGATCTTTGAGGTGTTGACGTTCTTGGTATATTTCTGTTAAAAGCATAAGTTCAGCTGTAACTATTTTTGCCAAAAAATATTTGAGATACAGTTTTGGGGAGATGGATACCAATTTTGGATCTGGGAGAAGATGCATTTATTGAACAAATGCTCATGAAAAAAAAATCCACAGAGCAGTTCTAAACTCAGTTGGTATCTGCAGATACCACATAAACTTAAGAGAGAGAACCTGTTATCTTTACTTAAGTAAAATCAAGTGGCTGTAGGATGCCCTTTTGTAGCTTATTTGCTGTCACTTGAGTCATTTAAATTCACCTGTGAAGGACTCTTTCTGATAGAGAGTTTGTGCTCGGGTAGTTCTGAAAGGTGTGCTGGTGATGTGAAATAGTAAAATTACTGAAAGAAAATCTTCCTGCTGGAATAGTCAAGGACAAACCTGAAGTCAAAGAGAATTGAATCAGATTTTTTTTTTTTTGTAAATTATACTCCCAGGCTACTTGAGAAGAAACTTTTATGGATGTGAGAAAAATAACTTCTTCCAGCTTGATATCTACTATTTCCAAGATAGCTGGTGAGTGCTTTACTGTGAATGTGTTTATGTTTTTATGACTTGTGAGGAGATTTAAAACTTTGATCTAGTTTAACAAAATAAAATCATAGCAGGAGTGCTTGAAGAAGGTGCAAGGAGGCCACCAGGGAACTTTGTCAGCAGTGGTGGATCTGCTGGAGATCATCCCTGCACAGTTTGCACAAAGGACAACTTTGTTGGCAGTGAAATTTCCAAACAAACATCTCTTTCTGATCTCCAGAAGTCTTCTTTTGGATAGGGTTCCTAAGTGGCTCTTGATTGAATTTCCCAATGCACTGAAGCAAAAACATCTACGTTTCTGATGGAGTTTATTCTGTCTCTAAATACTGACAGATTATTCTTGCTAGAGACACCTTACACTTGAGCATTGAAAGAAAAGCATACGTCAAAATGTTCTTTTTATCATTTTTTGTCATTCTTCTGTGAAGTAAATGGAGGGTATTTACAGTAAAATACATTACCAGGAGAAGATGCTTTGAATGCCATACTGTACCCAGTTCTCTACCATCAATACCCATAGGATGGTATCCAGATCTAAAGTTCAAATACTAATGAAAAATAAGATCTTAATAAAAGCAATTTTTCGTATTTGGTTGGAGTTTTTTTCAAGTTGCAGGGTTATTGCTTTGCCAAAGCTGTTAAAATGCTCCTGTAACTGTACTGTCTGTTGGAGAAGGATGTCATATCTGAAAACGTTGTCACCTTCAGAATACTGTGAAAGTCAGGTGCAAGTTATTTTAATAAGTCAGTGCTGGAAGTTGTGGGTAGAATCACAATGGTAGAATTGCAATGTAAAAGCAATGCTTAGCTTTATATGGCTGATGCAATAATCTCAGCTTCTCCAGGGAGATGCTAGCAGTTACGTGGATAGTGTGATTAGTGTATTACTGAAATGTGTTTAACAGCAAGAACTGCTACTGTGTTAGCTCTCTAATATGTTAGTAGTACTTCACATTTCTGAGTTGTTCATCCACTTTCTTTAAAGGTTTGTTGTAGCCAGGCTGCCTTCATTTCAGTCAGCTCTAGCTGCCTTGAGAGATGGAGAAATGGGAAAGTGAATGATTGAGAAGAGATTGGATGTCCTATGGGAAACAACAGAAGATGCCATGCTAATACCTTGGAAAATGCCACTGAACAACAGTGTCATTTTAGTGAAGCGACCCTTCTGGTGCAGGAGAGATGTTGTACAGGAAGAACCTGATGTTGATTCTTGAAGGAAGGGTTAATAAGAGAGTAGTTTTGAGGCCAACATAGAATTTGGCTTGCATTGATGGCTTTTTCACTTGGAAAGTTCATTCTTTCTGCAGGGGAAATCACAATAGTTGAGAGTGGGAATAAAGGATATTTCTTGCCCGTTCTCCTCCAGCTGACCCCAGGCTTTGCAATTTATGCATTCTGCTCTTTTCTCTCCCTTGCTCCATTAGCTAGCACTGCCAACTCTGATGCCAGTAGTTAAAATGCTTCCAGTTTGGATTTTTCACAAGTTTTACTTTAAAGTTTCATCTCGCTCATGGAGACTTCCATCTCAGATTCCCTGCACTTATTTATTTATGCATAAAAGCTGCTTCTCAGCAAAAGCACAGACCTGGGCAGAGGCACAGTGACATGTCTAATGTTTCCACTGTCTAATAGCAGGATTGCTAGAGGGGTCAAGCCAGCACAGCACAAGCAACACATTTCACACAGGGCCCAGGCAATGCAGAGGGAAGCTCAGGCTTGTGTTTATTTGCAGTCTCCAACTAACAGCATTACTATCCCAAGTTTCCTGCTGTGTCATTTCTTGCTTGCTTGTCTTTTAACTGAGGCCCAAAGAACACCATATACTTGCAAAACCTTGGTAATTATCCTGACTACCTTGGCTCCTACCTCCCAAGCCAAGGCTGCCAATCTCTTCTATTACTGACCAACCAGACTTGCCTCATAAGTCCTCTTAATTGGCTTTTTGAGATAACTGAAGTTTACCTATTCCTCCTGGCCAATTTGCTAACAAGGCTCAGCTGCCTTTTCTGGGCCTTGACAGTCTGGAGAAGGTTTTTCAGGGCTTCACTAAGCTTAGAGGCAGTTTCCAGTATCACCTGAGGGTTGCTGTTGATGGTCTCCCTCCCGTGAGAGACTTCTTGTGCATGTCCAAAATGGGATTTTTTTCTCATTGGAAAAAAAAGGTTAGTGAGTGCTCTTCCACCATCCCCTGAACATTCTCTTCCCCTTCCCTTCTTACAAAACTATACAACATGGTGTGTGCCATGGAGAATAATGAACCTGGATGTGGTATCTTATCTTACTGTTGCTTTCTATCCATGTATACTATGCCAGTTATATTAAAGGTAATGGGATGATATTATTGTTCTGATAGTTGGCCCTATCTATGGCTAATCTTATTTTTTTCTGCGAGCTCCCCTGTTCTTTGCTGTACTTTGATTTGATTTTTTTTTTAAATGTAGTGATACCAATCTCTAGGAGGCAGTGTGCTGTCACAATTAGAGTTATTAGATGGCACTGGATATAAAAAGAGGCCAAAGTGACTTGATAGTTATATCCTTTTTTTTGTAGCAATAGACTCATTAGAAGAGCCTCATATGCTTGTGGCAGGCAGGCCAGAGCACACCTCATTAGTGTTTAGTATGAGAAAATCCTGGCATACAGCACCAAAGGTTAGTTACAGATGTATTTCATGATAGATCTAAAGCTCTCTGTTTTAACACTTCCTCTAAAGTGAAGCTACTGAACCATGGCACTGTATTGCAGTACATTAAAATGCAATCATAATTACCATCATTATCAAAACATCTCCTTGTAACTCTTTCAATACTTGCTTCAAAAATATATTAAGGGGGAGTATACTTGGGACACAGCCCACAGAAGTGGGGACTGAAGGCTAGAAAAGCAAAAGTACATTTACAGACAGGAGAACTGTCCCTCCCTGACTGAATCCTACTGCAAACTGCTTTCTCTCAGAAAAAGTCTAATTCAGCACTTGCAAGTCAGAGGTTTCCTATACTCTGGAAACAGTATTCAGTGAATTCCAGTGGTCCCTGTTTTTCTTATACAGTTCTGGTGTAGGATAGACCAAAAAAACATATAAGTGCATGTTTACCCAGTACCCCTTCACAAAGGATATCTGCTTTTGGTAGTTTCAAGATGACAAAGTGAAAGTAGTTTTAGCCAAAAATAGAATTCATTCAAAGTTAGGTTCATATTTCCACCCTCCCCATGTACACAGGGGAAAAAACAGTTCTTGTGTGTAACATGTAACCCACAGGATTTGGTTCAAAGAGCTGTGTTAGCCTGGAGACAAAAGAAGGAAGCCTTAATTAGAAATAAAACAAGCAGACTTACGACCACCCTGAACTTGGTGGGATACAGAAGAGGCCTTGCAGTAAGAAAATTCCTTGATCTACTCTTTCTACAACTACCACTGCCAAGAAAAGCCATTGTATTGAGAAAGAAAACAAAAATACAATATATCTCCCTATCACAAGCAGTGGTAAGGTTTTCTGCAATGTGCTGCTTAGCAGGGGCCAGCAGTTTGATAAGGATCAACATCTGATCCTTACAATTCAGTGGAAAACTTTGCTGACGTACGTATGCCTTCCAGTTTGTTGCTCGTTCGTAGCCTCCAGGAGGCATATGAGCAGAAAATCAGTCAGTTGGGTAATCGTGGTAATTAAAAGAGATGTAAACTTTCAAAGTAGCTGACACTTAGTCATTACACCAAGCTGCCATGCTTGACTGAGCTAACGTTAATTCCGATATCCCATTATATCTAGCTGATATCAGTTTAAAATATAGCTGCTGTGTTTCTTTAGTAACTTGCAGCTACAGTCATAAAAGTATTGATTGCAGTCCACGTTTGACAGATGTGAGATGTATTTAAGAGAAATTGTGCCATAGATATTCTTTTACTTAAACTGCTCAATGTCATATGGATTCCAGATATGTTCTTCAGGATTTCACTGGTAAGGTCCTGTGGAATCTGCCTGAGAGGTACAAGACTAAGGAAACATGTTCTTTTGGGCTGCATTGTTAGTATCTTGGCATAGAACTCTGATTTTGAGATATGACAAGAAAGGTGATGGAGAATGGAAGAAAAAGCAGGTTTTCAGTCAACTTCTTTTACTTTGAGCCTTCACCACATGCTAAGTTATAGTCTTCAGCCAAAGCAAAGTCTTCTAATTAACTTCATCAGGCTTTGATGGAGGGTCTGTGCAATGAAGTTTTCTATTCCTCAGGAATTATCTACATTTAAGAGATGTTTTATCTTGTCTTTCTTTCTGGCATCAAATTGATTTCCCAGTAGTGAGTTATTACTTTTAAGACCTTGTTAGATTTCATTAGACACTAGAACTCCAGCTACTGGAAGCTGCTGGGAGACATAAGGGATCTATGGAGAAGTTCTTGCTTGAAGGACATGTACTCTGAAAGTGGCACATGGGTTGATCACACCAGACTTTGTTTGTACAGGTGGCTAAAGGACATGAAGTTTCCATGTTCAGCCCTTAAATGATTTTTATTTTGTTTTCTTAAGTATCCCACCCTTTGCTATCTTGTAAGTTAGAATAAGATTTTTATTAGATAATACACTCACTTTTCTCATTTCTGCATGCAGTTTTCAATCAATCCATGTGCCCACACTGAAGCACAAGGAAAACACTGGTGATTGTCCTAAAATAAGAAAACATAAGAAAAGAAAAATATTATTTTCTTTTCCCTTAAAAAAGTACAGCAGTTTGAAAAACCCTCTAAGTCTAACCACTTTTGTCTTGGTCTTTAAAATCATATGCTAACTCATAGAATGGCAGGAAAAATGCTAGGAGCAGGGCTGCAAACTTGCACGAGAAGTGAGAATAGTGAAATGAAATGGTAAAAAGAATTATTCATAGATGTATTTCTCTGTGTTTGGTAAAAAAAAAAATGACTTAGAGGGCTTTCACAGAGACAGGCATGCTGGCATTATGAAAAAAAGGCCAAAGTTCAACTCCATCTAAAGATTCAAAAGCTGTCATCAGATCAATGTATGCCTTACAGTGTAGCTTGCAAAAATCGTTTCTCAGCTAATATCCTCAAGGACAAGATATAGTTTGATTTGGCTCTTTCAGGCGATAGTCTTGATTACTTTGGAAAGCAATATTTTAAAACGGGGGTGAGGGAAGGTGGTGCTGAGTTTTATCTTTAAAGCTCTGCAAATCACAGCATCAATCAGCTGTGTGATGGAGACTACATTTCTTTCTTTATAATATGAATCTCAAATCTTCTATTTTATGCCTAATTGGGAATTGTTGTAATGAGTTTATGAGTCTACCTTCCAAAGTGCTTCAGGAGTTGATTTTGTTTGGGTTAGTGCCTTTTTTTTGTTTTTTTTTATTTCTGCACAGCAGTTCAGAGGGACCTGGGGACTTTTTTATTTTATTTTTTTTTTCCCCTTTGCATTTGATGGATATATAGAAAGACCCTTAACACCAGGTAAATAGATTAGCTAACACATCTTATTAAAAACTGCATAGAGAGATGCTGGAGACCGCAATCTAATAGTTCAGTGCTCCTGTACAGAGGCATTGTAGAGACTAACAATTCACACATACACACAACCCAAGCTGATTGACACCGAAAATGAAAATGGTAAATAAATATTCATGCTAGTTTATTTAAAGAGGTGCATGGGCTTCTGGCATGCATCCCACAGGCTATGTAATAAGATTTGTGCACAAGACTCCCACACAGTGCTTACCCCCTGATGGGCAAATGTGTGTGCTACATGGCTACTTTAAATGCAGGAACCTAAAAGGCCTAATACCTATTTCTTTATTCAGTCAGTAGTGCCATTATTACTACAGAAGAAAGGGTTCTTACATTTTAAAAAGCCACAATCTTCCCCCACAGCCCTACCCTGGCAGCAGTAGTTCTGATGAATCACATGTGAGGAATTACTGATGGAGAAGAACTTTCTTTAAAACTTCTCAAGAAAAGACTTACGGAAGTGCTTTTGCACAGGAGACCCTACAAAGATCACTAAAGTAACAGAAAGCCATTGCAGGTCAGAGTTTGCTTTATTTTGCTCTTGGTCTGATGGGAGGTTTGGTCAGAAGTCAAATTCATGATGTGCTGGTAGTGTACTTCATTCACAAAGCAGAGTATTTAAAAGGTCATGGTCCTGGTTGACCTGTCTTTGGCTCAAAATGGGAAGTGATGCTGTGAATTTAGTTTAAAGGGTTTTACAGCATAGCCTTGTGGATGAAACTAACTGGGGACAGGATTTGAGTACACCCAGACATGGCTGCTGCCAGTGGGAGAGTTGTTTATAGGGGCAGAGGCACCCATTTTTATTTCTAGATTTATCACTTGGAGTGTTTCTACCTGTACCAGCACCCATAGCTGATAACTTTATCATTTTATATTAAAAAAAAATGAAAGGATGATAAGGCAGTTCTACATCAGCTGGAGAAAGCCATCTTTATCCAATTGTTCTGACGCAGAAAATGTAATGGGAAAGTATCTCATAACTGGAGTATCTGGGAGATACATCCACATATACAACTGAATATCAGCACAGGGAATCTGAAAGAGCAGATCCTGTACAACAATCCTATTAACCAGTCAAGATACTGGTGGACAGCTATATCAGGACTGGACAAACTAAATTTGCAGAACTATCTTTTATAATATAAAATGCAGAAATAACATGCAGCTTAAAGGAAACAGTAGGAGAAAATTCCTTTCTCTACTCTTCCTGTATAACAGTGTATAGCCTACAATGGCACAAATCAACACTGATTTTTCTGTCTCTGTACTGAGTTGAATTTCATCTGTGTTTTGGTATGATGTGGAAATTCCTAAATGCTTGGGATGTAAATGAACAGGGAAAGCATGAGAGTGAGAAAATGAAACACGTTTGTAATGGCTCTGCTTCCTGTCAGTACTTCAAATTGCATTTATTTCACTTAGGGAAAAACTCGGATGCATGTGTTCTATTCTGGCACTATTGCATATCAAGCACATTCATGGCAGTGAGCTGGTTCCACCTTCGGTCTTGGCTTTGTCAAACTAATTCAAGCTGCAGTTTTCTGAGTCCCTGGAGCTGTGTTTCTGTCCCTCTATCACCAGCCCTGCCCCATGCATGAGCTCACAGGAGTGTCAAGCCTACAACACTATTGGTTAAAGGAAAAAAACAGCTTGGCATCAAAGATGATGAAAGTTACAGAGAAGGAGAAAATTTGCAACCTGACAAGGCTTTTTTTTTTTATAGTCACTTCTTTGAATGTGGCTTCGTTTTATTGTTGTAAAGGATATTTGTCCTCCAGATCCTGGTAATTTTATCAAGTAGAGAGAGTAGAAAAACAGATTTTCTAAAATTCAATCATTGAACAAAGATATAATCAACTATAAAAACAAATGCAACCTTGAAGTCATAGGAATATTTCATTTAGTGTCCTGTGCAATACTAGGCTGATAGTTGTAATTGTTTATCAGTCTTTAACATGATCGATATAGTAGCTAACTACAACTCTTTCTTTCAATATCATTGATTCTAACACCTCTGATGGACCGTCGTTTCATGTGCATTACAGTTGTAGCAACATATTAACACGACTTCTGAATGGCTGAGGAGATTTAGACTGAAAGGATGCTATTCTTCACTGATTTACAGTCTTTTCAGTATTCCTGAGGATACATGGAATGTAAATCAATGGAGAAGCTAGCCTAGGCAGTGAGATATTCCATTACAGAGAAACACATCCATTTTAGTGTATTTACAGTATAATGCATTTAGCTTCTCTGGTGTTACCTCTAAAGTGAAGTAGGGGTGCAATATTGGAATTGAAAATTGAAAACCTCTTTGTTCTTTGATCACATTGACTTACAAAGTTATTACCTGCCTTTTCCATAGTGACTGAATCAGAACAAAAGCACAAACATTAGAAATGCAGTCCTAGCAAACTCCCTCCCATCTGACAGCAGTTCACCACGTGTGCCTTCCTTGCATACGTTGTGCATTGCTTACTTCCACTTGAAGGATCAATCACGTGGGTGAGCTGTGAACCCTCCTGCCCAGGCTGCCATCTTTTGGCAGGAAAATCCTGAGATAGACCAGGGAGCAGTTACATTTGCTTGGAGCAATTTCAGTCTGCAGTTAGGCAAAGTGCTCCCAAGGGATCTGCCTAGCGGCAGGGCCTTGCAAACAGCTGGTTTTATGGCAACGCTCAGCCTGTGATACAGGCACCAAGGCAGGAGTTTGATGGTTGAAGATAACTGCAGTTGCTTCATCTGATTTGATCTGGGAGCAGATCCAACCTTTGTTTTCCCCATGATCACAGAGCAGAATTTTCTTCTAGTGGCAGTAGTTAACTCCCTATCAAGATGAAGCTACTGTTATGCCCTGACCATTAACTGAGCTGAATGAATTGATGGTTGTGCTTCAGTTTTTTACTAACAACTATTGGGTTTGTCCTCAGTGCATGCATGATGCTTGCCTGGATTAGTGTGGAGATCTACTAAATAACCTAGTAACATTTCAGGTTATTGAAAGATCACCTTGAATCACCTTTAAATTATGTTTGTGGGATTCAGTCTGGAAAAAA
>WAAB01020193.1:0-37239 GCA_013389865.1 Piaya cayana
ACCCGGTGATTCTGTGATAAAAACAGAAGTGTATTTTGTGTGCTATGGTACTTGATCAGAGCATCGTACTTTTTATAAGAAGAATGCAGAATGCTACTATTTTAAGCAGCCTTGCCTTTTTTTCTTTAAAACTCTACAGCTCACTAGTAGCTAACAGCAGCATTCATATGCTCCAGCATTTCACCTTCTGTCCTTGGAGTCTTTGCTCATGCTTTGCAACCAGATGACTAAAGACATCTCTTTACTAGTTATCTGTACCATATAAAGAAATTAACTTTTACAGACTGCATATAGAAGAGTAGCAATAGGTAACAAGCAACCAAAAGGCTTGAAACTCCCTATGGACCTGCACTGCACTACTACTCCATGTTACCACCAACTACTACTACTGAGTGAAGTCCTTCTCAGGAAAGCAAGCTCGCCCCTAAAACATCTACTGGCAGTCATGGGAATGGTTGCCTTTTTCTTTAACATCCTCTTTCTCAACACCCATTATTTCCTGGCAGAATGTGGACAAAATGGTGAAGTTCTGAACTGCCTTTGCTCCTTCAACAGTTACTGCATTGCTGATAAATTCCAGTTCATTTGGCTTTACAGTACTCTAAGTTATGAAGTAATTTTTCAATATTTAAAGACAACATAAAAAAAAAATCTATTATATATATAAGTAAGAAAAACAACAGAAAGCCCATTGTGTTAAGAAAATTAAAGGAGTGGATTGAAGTCACACAAGTGTAGAAATAATGCAGGGAAGGAGAAAAAGGATGGGAACTATGCCCAATACTCTTCTCTCTCCCTCACTGCACCCCATATATTTTTACCTAGCTGGAGACGTATGGTAAGGAGGAAAATGAAGAAAGGAAAGGTACTTACAGAAGAAACATCACTCATCAAGTTATGGTTTCTCTGGAGCAAGCTATTAACATAGCAGCAAGCTTCAGGCAAACAGATTACAGACTGTTTTCTTTTTCCTGACTTCCCAGAAAAATAAACACTTTTGAACCATTCACTGATAAAGCTTTGTAAGAAAGCAGCACAGATAACATCATTACTGTGACATACCATGTGGTTAATTTGCATTTGTAACCCCTCAGGAATGAGTAAAAATGGGAATTACATGCTGTTTCAAGCACAAATAGTGCTGTGCCTTAAGGTTTTCTCAGGTGTTTGTTGCTATGCAATCTCTTATCTCCAAGATGCTTTAAAAATGATGAGAATACCTTAACATATATGTAACTGAGAGGTAGCCACAACCAGGTGTGAGAACAATTATTGGCACATCTTTTAAATTATAATGATTGTTTAGGAGAGAGAGGAGGTGTCTGGAGGTGTCTGAAGGGATGGATTGGGAGGCAAGGAACTTATCATAGAATCATAAGGTTTGAAAGGACCCACCAGATCAGAGTCCAACCATTCCTATCAAACACTAAACCATGCCCCTCAGCACCTCGTCCACCTGTCCCTTAAACACCNATCACCTGTTGCACAAATATGAAATCTTCAATTGCATTCCCATGCATGCTGTCACAGCAGCATAAATTCCTGCTGCAGAACGTGCAATTTACTACAGAAACAGATTCTCTTGAAGGAAGGCATCCAATCTCTGAGCAAGCAGGAACTGATGTTCCATTTCACTTCCATTAGACTTCAAGTCTCCACAAGCTGTTTAACTCTCAGTTTTATATTGCCTATGTTTTTAAGTGTCCACAGAAACTCATGAACAAATCACTGTATTCTGAAAACAATTAATTTATTGAGCAAAGGTTATGCTACAACTGGCTCACTATTGTTTCCTCTGGAACCTCAATATTTATGGTTTAAAATGAGATTTCAATGGAAATTGTTGTTAGTTTGAATTCTTTCATGTAATTTTCAATTGCCTCCTTACACAAGGATGTTTTTCATTGTAGTCGGATCTGTACTAGCCATTCCTGTCTCAGGAGGAACATAGCGTCATTAGCCATCACACACAGAGCTCTAAGGCTGCATAAACAAAGTCAGGCTTGTCCAGTTTCTCCTTTTTCCATCACTATAGAAGCAACTATTGGATCTAGACTAATTTACATGTTAAAATAATTACAAGTTGTTCTGTAGGCTAGATTTCTCTCAATCCTCCTGCCACAGAAAGATGTTTTTCTAAACATTCATCACCTGCAAAAAGGATTTTTAAACAGAGGCACAATAAAGTTACAGCTGTTATTTATGACCTGTTTAAAATTCCTGCAATATTATTTTAATCCAACATGTTCACTGTAAGAAAAATGTGAAGATCAGCTTCCTTTTAATGGCTCAAAAACATTCGCTATGAACAGTCAGTAACAAAATTAGGCTAAAATGATTTAAGGACAACAATACAGAACTATAATCCCACAGTCCAAGATGGTAAATTCCAGTGTAGAGTGATTATAATCCTAAATAGAATCATAGTACAGAGTGACCCTTTTCTGCTTACAGGAAAAAAACCCACAAAGCAAACTTTGAGTCATATGCTGTCCTACTACCCTGTATGGACAAGAATTTTGCAGTAAAACTCAGCTGAGAAAGTAAAGTAGAATATAATGTTGGCATAACAATTTAAAATTTCTGTTCAGAAACAACAGGTCAACGAACACTGCCAGAACGACTTAAACCTTTTGGTCTTTAGGTTCTAATGCATGTGGATTAAAATGTACAGTTTATGGGAATTTAGGATATTAAACCCCACCACCACTAACCTGTCTGCACCAGTTCCTTCTCCCTAGATAGAGTGGTTAAACTCAGCCTTTTGCAGAAGCACTGATCCAAACTGCAGTGGTTAGCGAGAGTCCAGCTTCACTTGTAGACCAAACATTTTTACTGAATAACCGTAGCATGAGTGTGAATTCTCTTCCAACAGAGATACCAAGTCTGGCACCTGCTGCAAGTAGCTTGATAAACCAGCTCTATGGGCCTTCAGATATATTACTAAAAATACTTTCTTAATACAAGGAAATGGAAAGTAAAACTTTTCTAATCAACTTCCCCAGGTCTGTACAGAACACTGTCTGATGGTTTTCTTATAGAAATTCAGACTATTTTTTTTTCTTCTTCTTTCTCAGTGATGATGATGACGAACAATTAAGAATTAGCTAGTTCATTGATATTTTTAAGTAACGGCAAAAGCTTAACACTTGGAGAAGGTGAAAGAGCCCTCACATTTGGCTGCAAATTGTTCTTTGAGCAGAGAAACGATCTTTCACATACTTATAATGCAGCTGAGGGAGCTGGGGTTGTTTAGCCTGGAGAAGAGGAGGCTGAGAGGAGACCTCATTGCTCTCTACCACTACCTGAAAGGAGGTTGTAGAGAGGAGAGCGCTGGCCTCTTCTCCCTAGTGACAGGGAACAGGACAATGGGGAATGGCCTCAAGCTCTACCAGGGGAGGTTCAGGCTGGACATCAGAAAATGTTTTTTCAAAGAAAGGGTCATTGGGCACTGGTACAGGCTGCCCAGGGAGGTGGTTGATTCACCATCCCTGGAAGTATTTAAAAGAAGAGTGGGTGAGGTGCTGAGGGGCATGGTTTAGTGTTTGATAGGAATGGTTGGACTCAATGATCCTGGGGGTCTTTTCCAACCTAGTGATTCTGTGTGATAATCCTACTATAGTAATATGAGCAATTTTTGGTTCTAGAGAAGTATGAAATACTGGTCAGTGTTTTAGCAGATTTGACTTAAGTTCTTTGCTTTTAGCAAGAAAAAAAAAAGGTTACTTCCCAGAAAGAGAGCGCTTTCCTTTCTCCCTGTCCTCGCATTTGGCAATACAGTGTCTTAGAAATGCAGGTCTCACGCTTGCGCACTGGTCAATCAAGAACCACCCCTCCTCCCAGGCAAATTAGAACATCTCATTTCTTTGGACGTTGAAGGTTTTGGAAGTTCCTGTACCCATTTCAATTATTTTACAGTTTAATGTGGCAGCTTCACATGCCAGTACATCTGGCATGTCTTTAATTTGCCACTTGGCATTCATCATTGCTTTTAGGAGGCTCTTGTAATGCTGCAACCACAAGGGCAGAAATATACCACTTAGAGAAGATGCAAAAGCCCTCAAATGCTTTACTACAAATTTTCTCCAGAGATCTTTCAGCACTAACATATTTAGACAACAACTTAGATGCTCTTAACCTGAGTCTTATCCTCAGCTCATCATCATAAGTGCTGCTAAGACAAATTTTGAAAGTTCAACAAGATTCACCGGGAGTATTAGAACAGCTCATCCCTAGAAGATGATGGCAGAGAAGATGCAACATGAAGGATGAGGGTCATGAATACTTACAGTGTGTTATCGGTAGGAGTATTTTAACAAGTCCCAAAGGAAATCTCAGTCTCTCCCACAGGACACACACTTCCCTGCAGTAAATACTAGCAGCATGACAAGAACCCAGAACATAAGCTAATTTGCATTTTTATGCAATACAGCTCCCAGAGCTCTCAGATATCCTGCTGTATACCTGCATCCCTGCCTGCAGAAAGCTCAATTTTGTAAGTAAATACACTTGATCCTGTTATTCCTTTCACAAGGGTGGGTGTCTCTTAATCTGATTTTAACAAACACATTTCCCTGACAACTTCAACTGTCAACAATAATAGAACATAAATAATATATTCAACATCTTCCAATAGCTTCTATAGGGAAATCCGTACCATATAGCTCAGCACAAGAT
This sequence comes from Piaya cayana, assembly GCA_013389865.1. Lineage (NCBI taxonomy): Eukaryota > Metazoa > Chordata > Aves > Cuculiformes > Coccyzidae > Piaya > Piaya cayana. The sequence goes on from WAAB01020193.1 coordinate 4,678, forward strand.
TTTACAGGAAGGACAGGACTAAAAGAGGAAAAAAAAACACAGCAAGTTGTTTTTACGTCTTTATGCTCTCAGATTTCACTTGGTCACTCCCACATAATCCCAAGGACTAAAATGTTGAGTTTTGCCACAGATGGAAATATGCTGGAAACCTCCTGAAATTTTGGCAGTTCCCAACTGGTGATAAAAACTGAATTTCAGATAGATTTTTATGAGTCACTAATTGATACTGGGTGCCCCTTTGTCTGAAAATCACTTTAACTTCAGTTTCCTGTAAGCCTTAGGTCAGGCTGCATGCCCATTATCTGGTTATCCTCCCCAGGTAAGAAGAACAGGGAGAAAACATGAGGTGTGCTGCAGATTTGTTACTGTTCTAGTGGTGCTAGGATGTAGTGTCCTCTGGCAGCCAGTCATCAAGACTTTCATCACTGCCTTTCAAGACTTTTGAGGTAGAGTATTTCACTCTCACCTCAGTTTTATACACGTGCATAGAAGCAAGAAAGAAAAACTCTTACAACTTTAAATTGCTTAACTAAAAAAAATTAAAATAACAGTCCTTTCAACACCTACAAATGGACTTCTACCAGAGAAAACTAATTTTAACAGTCTCAAGTTTGCATCAAAGTACTTATTGTAAATGAGCTCTTTCTCCAGTTTAGCATTCTGATCTTTAAAACTGAAGAAATAAGCATATAATACTTGAAATTTCACTACTGTAGCTACTGGCAGTAACACTTTCAACTTCAGAAAAAGACTGTGCCTGTGTTGCCTATTACAACAATAACTTTAAAAAAGCCATTAAAAAATGGGATTTTAACCATACTGTGTAATTGATGACTATTTGCTCCAGGTGATGCCTAAAGGCAGGAGAAAGAAGGCAGTGGATAGTTCGTTGCTTGTCTGTTTGTTAAATTAGCAGCTAAACAGTTCTGCTGGCCAGCTGCTGGCACGAGTAAGATGGAATAGGTGAAGACTTTTAATGTATTAAAGCTTCTATGCTATGAAAAGCACTATTACCTAGAGATGCTTTATAAATATATTTCATATAACCTTTGAAAACTGGAAAAACCACCTGAATGCATCATCCATCTGGAAAACTGGAAGGACACATGCTGTTGAGGTTGGAGGTACTGAGGACAGAGCCTGCTCTCAAAGGAAAGATTCACCTTTACATCAGCTCCTCCAGGGATCAAGGTTCATCTGGATCTTACATCTGCCTCTCAGCTGCAGAAGTAGTATTTTAAAAATTAAAGTTCCAAGGCATTTCAGAGCTCTTAAATTTTATTTCTGTAGGTTTTCTTGTTTGGTTTTCCCTCTAAACAAGGCATAGGTATGTTTTACTTTGGGAGCACTTACAGCTCTTACTGATATATACAGGATGCCAAACATTAAGGGGAAAACTCCTAACTTACCGAAATCTCAAAGTGAAAATATTTATAGGCATAACATTGGACTTAAACCTTATAATTGCATGTATTTGTACAATGGTCAAGAGGAAACAGAAGACAGTAACTTAACTTGCTTTATTATTGGGAAATTAATTTTGAAGTTTTTTCTAAAGTTGTTGGTATCAATAAATTTAGGACTAACTTGACCTTTCTCATGAACTTCAACAGATGTTTTCAACACACAGCTTGAAACTGAGGTTTATTTCTCCACACACCCTCCTGCCTCAGCACACAATAATCAATAACTAATACGTGATAATAGAGTCTTGATTTATTCTGCACAGGAAGTCTTGAAGAATGCAAGCACAGCTTTCTATTTCCTTAGACTCAAACACATTTATACTCCTTTTATCTTCTCAAAATGTTTCTGAAGTCCAAAAATACTTTGCTCTGTATTGAGGTCAATTCTTCTGGGGAATCAGTTGGGCAATATTCTCCTCCTTTAGTCATTTAGTCACCACCCAGTGAGCACATTCTACCCCATCCAGTACTGCTAAATAGCATTAAATTTGTGTTCCTTCTAGAGAAGCCATCAGATAAGAAATAACTTTTATGTACAGTCTTTATGTACACTAAGCTGGGTGGAAGTATGGATCTGCTGGAGGGTAGGGAGGCTCTGCAAAGAGATCTAAGCAGGCTGGACCACTGGGCTGAGTCCAATGGCATGAGGTTTAACACGGCCAAATGCCGGGTCCTGCACTTGGGGCACAACAACCCTATGCAGAGCTACAGACTGGGAGAAGTCTGGCTGAAAAGCTGCCCCAGGGGGAGAAGGACCTGGGAGTGTTGGTTGACAGCTGACTGAACATGAGCCAGCAGTGTGCCCAGGTGGCCAAGAAGGCCAATGGNNNNGAGGGAGCTGGCCTCTTCTCCCTAGTGACAAGGGACAGGACAAGAGGGAATGGCCTCAAGCTCTGCCAGGGGAGGTTCAGGCTCAACATAAGGAAAAAATTCTTCACAGAAAAGGTCATTAGGCAATGGAACGGTCTGCCCAGGGAGGTGGTTGACTGGTCTTCCCTGGAGGTGTTTAAGGTATGGGTGGGTGAGGTACTGAGGGGCATGGTTTAGAGATTGGTGAGAATGGTTGGTCTCGATGATCCAGTGGGTCTCTTCCAAGCTGGTGATTCTATGATTTCCTCCTTTATTCATCATAATCAGGAAAGTCTGCACTAGAATGTTTTTCCTTCAAATTACCAGAATTAAGTTGAACACAGGAGTTAAACACAGACTGTAGGTCTGACAGTTACTGAATGACTGGATCAATTTTGCTCATACAGGATTCTCTAATCAGAGCTGGTATTCCTTCTACCACAGTGTCACAACAAGGCTTTGTTTTATTCTCCATTTCCGTCCCCTAACCTCTTGCATCTATGCATGGAAAAAGAACAAGAAAGTGGAGACTTCTTTAAAGACAGGTGTCTGATCTCAAATCTTAGCAACAGTTTAAGTTCAGAATTCAGAAGGTGCTAAATTCTTGAAAATCCATAAGGATTTTAAGAATACGTCTCATTGCGTTTTATGGAGCCTATATAATAGCTCAGGCAGTGCCAAAATAGGAAGTTCCTGCTGCTTCCTCCTACCTGCTTCCAGCCACATGCTCCTGCACCCTGCCTTCTGTCTGCTCCTCACAAGCTGCTTAAATTTGCAAATGGGAAGGAGGAGCAAGATAATTTTCCGCTACTCTGAAGCATTAAAACAACTTATGGGAACTTGTCCCTCTTTAAGCACAATCTGGTTGGTTAGCAGTGCAGCTTGCACATCACTTCGTATGTTCCCATGCAGTGAACTGCATAGATGTATTCTGCTCAACTAGTTTGCAAGTTACTTCCATGACACACATCAGATTTGAAATAAAAAAAAATGTATTTGTCTATCTGGAAAGTTCTGAAATATTCTTCTTGGCTCAGTGAAATATAGGTCTTAAGAGAAGCCAAGGTAAACTCTCAAGACATTTTATTAAAATCTCCTTATGCCTGAGTTATTTTACAATTTAAGTATTACAAAATAATTTTGAGTACGAAACTCAGGACAAAAAGACAAAGCTATATGCATTCACATTTATTGGGACCACTAGAGGAGTGGACAAGGAATAAACAGATACAAACAGTTAAAGCAAAGAAAAGGGTAAGAGGTAGTGCATACTAGATTGAAACACTTATAAACATGGGTGGGAGGGAAGGTAGTGGCATTAAGGTTTAGCAGTTCAGGTTTCCCCTCCCACACATGCTAACACATGGAGGTGAAGAAAATCTAGCTTCCTCTTCACTGCTACTGTACAGCTACCTCCAGACAGGCATTTGCTTCACAGTGCATACTTAAAAGAAGACAAGACTAACTATTCAATTTCTGGGAAAGATTTCCATCCTACAAACTTAGTGATGCATAAGATACCAATACATTTTTTGAAACTGACAATTACAGTCTTAATTCAGGAATAACCAAATTAATTTGTGCAACAAAAACTATGAAACAGTCTCTTAAAAACATTACAGATCTTTAACAATCTCTTAAAATGGAACAAGGTCACTTAGCATTCGTTTCCCCTGGCTGCAAGTCAATAAAGCTGTCTTCTGACCTTCTTCCAGTGAACCTGGTCAACAATATTGCTCTTATTGATTCCCCTAAAACATTTTGTTTAAAAAACTTACTATGGAAACCTCTACTTAAATGACTATAAATAATGTTACTGGACCTAACAAGATACTTCAGCATATGAGTACATTACAGGAGTTGGAACTGCAGCCCAGGTTCTTCCATATGCTTTGAAATCTTAAAGCAATTTAAAACAAACAGCAGAAACATGATCAGCTGACAACCTAACACAGCAGCTGTCAGAGGCACAGGTGTTGTATAACCATAAATTAACTGCTTTACAGTAGGAAGTATGTATTTAGGGGCAAGACAAAGGGACGAGCCTCTTGTAATGCTAAACCACATCTTAAATACCCTCAAATAAATGTACAGATTAAAAGTCTGCTAATGTAGGCAGTATTTTTTCCAGGACCACTAAACAGAGTGGGTTTTCACACATTTGAATAATATGCTGTGACATCAAGACACAGAATCAATGATGTCGCTCAGAAGCTCACAGAAGCAACTGATGCCTTTAATAGCCCTGATATGCCAGGAACAACTCCCTTATCTTTCAAGTAGTCAAGGGAGATACAAAGCAAAGTTTTCCTTTTGTACATTTAGATGATTCAAGTTGACTAAAGAAAAGTAAAAGCACTATATCTCCATTTCAATTTGTAGACCGATCAGTACAACTTTTGACACAGAATGTTCGCTCACAGAAACAGATCTTAAAAAGGAGAATTACAGGGCAAACAAAAGATGACAAAATAAGATTACAGTGCTTAAGTATGTTGGCAACATGTTTGAATTCCAACTAAAATAATAACTAAGAAACACAAAAAAAGGGAGTTACCACACAAATGAAAGTAAAGGACATTTTCACCCTCTCAGATATAGCAACTAGAGTGACTGACTGTAGAGAATACATGGAAATTTATTTATAACTGAGACCACATATGGCAATATCAGTGAGTTTTAAGAGGTTTTTACACTGAGAAGAATGTCTTCCAGCAATATTGATTACTAGCTTTTCATACAATCTTTTCCCATAAGCTCAACCTAACTGAGCAATTTTAATGATAGTCTTTAAAGAGCATGCAACACGCTTTATGGTATGAGGGCAACAGAACCTGATCACAAACTATCCAGAACCCTCAAATCTATAATGAACATAATGAATGGAAGGCAAGTAAACGTCAGGATGTCATATGAACATTTCTTTTTATTAAAATATTCATAAATAAATTTTCACATAAGAAAAGCAAGAAAAGTACACTGAACAGAAAGCTTTTAACTACACATAACACATCACAGAGAAGTAGGTAAGCAATCATTGATTTCCTTTAATACGTTCATGTTTATGTAAACAAAGTTAGGTAACTGTGCTCAGATTCTGTTAAGGCCTAACTAAAAGCATCAAAGCAGTTTTACTGGTTTTGTTATATGCTGTAAAGAGATTAGATAGTGTCTATCTCTGACCACTCACTGCAATTCCTTTATTTCACTTCAATCCTACATTTTTTCCATTAAGACTCAAATGGAACAAGTAGCAGCTTTGGACTTCAATAAAAGGTCACTTCTCATAATTTTGTACTTTATTATAATCTCCTCAGCTAAAAGATGTAGGAAGAAACTAAAACTGCAACTCACTCTTGCACATCTATTAACACATAAAGTAAATGACACTGGTATTGTTCCATGCAAGATCAGATTTTATTTACATTTTCAAAAATGGCAATGAGATAAAGCTAACAGCAGCAGAAATATATACATATATATACACACACACACACACAATGTGCTGAAGGAAGTCACTTGTCCACGTAAGCAAGCTGTTGCTAGATGATGCAGCACTCAAGGTAAAGGTTTGAAACTTACTGACTGCAAAATCCTATATTTGGAAAAAACCTACTAACCCAGTTGCTGATTACATTACTTGAATCAAGGAAACAATCACTAATTTTGGTTAGAGTTGGTGTGTCAAGGACAACAGCAAGATTTACTTCTTACAACAAAGTCTTCAGCACAGCTTTCCCTCCACCTGTTCTTTCACAAGGGAAAATAAAGTTCTTAGTTGTCTGGGTAGACAACTAAAACCACCAAGATTAGATGGCAAAACAAAGACTAAATGCAGGTCTACTAAATATCAGTTGCCTCCTTCACAGTGATGATCCTTTTGTACTGTGTCTAATGTAAAACTGATTCAAGTCTCACAGGTTAAGCTGATGAAGGGAACATTAAGCCCTATCAGAGTAGAATCCCCTGGGAGAACTCGTAGAAGTAGCTATATATCAGTACTGAGTAAGAAATGCTGCCTTTTTTTTTTAAAGAATATTTTAATCGCAAATATGAAATACATGACCAAACTGCAAAGAATTAGCTAGGAAAGCCTTTAAGGCAAGGAAAAGAAAAACATTAAGAATAAAGATAGCACTGCATTTGGATTGGTTTCAAATCCACTACAGCAAGACAATTAGAATTCAGTTAAGTTTCTACCATGCTGTAAAATGTTTTAAGAACTAATACAGAAACCATACATTAATTTTGAACTGGAGTAGCAATAACTGTCAGTGACAAAGCAGATGTCCATCACCTTAGTGGTTTAAAATATAGTGCTCTTCTTGCAACATAGACAGCAAGTCTACACTATGTCACAAGGATCTGTGATTGATGATTATGTAATAAAGATTGTTACACTGTATCCTCTAAAAACTTAAATTTGCAGCATGAAGATCCACTTGGTTGTTTTGAACCTGGCTTCCATATTTTGCAGAGAAATGCAAAAATCACTTCCTACCCTGTCATCCTTCTGAGCCTTCCCATCTCCTTCAGTCATCTCTTTCCCAGCCTGAGAAGTCTTTACTCTTGGTCAAGTCTCTTCATCAAAGGTCTTCTGTATCTTTGATCATCTTTGTTGCACTCAACTGAGCTTTAAGCTCTACTATACCATTCATCAGAAGAAGGTACCACACAACACATTCAAAATGTGAACACAAGCTGGATTTACACAAGTAGCATGGCATCCTTTTCTGGTTTACTCTTTATTCTTCCAGTAACTCACAATTGCTTGCTCGACTCCTACTGAACGCTGACATAATACTAAGACCTCACTCCTGGATAGTTATGGCTTGCTTAGCATCCATTACTTTATATGCAAAGCTGGGTCTGTCCTCCTCTACACATCACTTTCAGGTAGCTACCCTGGAAAGTGACAACATTGGAAATTCAGTCACCTGTATTCTTCTGTGGCTTTTGTAGTTGTAGCTCACCTCTACTATCCCAAATAATTTAACACTTAGAGCAAGCTTTCTTCCTCACTAGTCCTCTTTTCCAGGTAGTTTAGGAAAATGTTAAGACTCCCACAGTAGTTTGTCCTGCCTAGAAGCAACTTTCTGTACTGATACAGCCAAACATTTACTTCACACTTACACTATGTTCTTTAACTTTTAGGGAATTATTTATCCACACAAAGGCTTTCCTTTTTTTGTGCTATGGCTAACTAGCTCCCTTTAAGCCTACTAAAGGACCCTCTCAAAATCTGCTTGGAAATTAGACACCTAAATTACTCTTGTCCACATGGCTATTGGCCCTCCAACAGCTTCCACAAAGTGGCAAGACAGGTTTCCTTACAGAAGTCCCAATCATTTTTTCCAGATAGACTACTACAAAGAAGAAAAGTGATGGACATCTGCATAAAGGGCACTACTAATTTGACTNGCTGTTGCTAGATGATGCAGCACTCAAGGTAAAGGTTTGAAACTTACTGACTGCAAAATCCTATATTTGGAAAAAACCTACTAACCCAGTTGCTGATTACATTACTTGAATCAAGGAAACAATCACTAATTTTGGTTAGAGTTGGTGTGTCAAGGACAACAGCAAGATTTACTTCTTACAACAAAGTCTTCAGCACAGCTTTCCCTCCACCTGTTCTTTCACAAGGGAAAATAAAGTTCTTAGTTGTCTGGGTAGACAACTAAAAACACCAAGATTAGATGGCAAAACAAAGACTAAATGCAGGTCTACTAAATATCAGTTGCCTCCTTCACAGTGATGATCCTTTTGTACTGTGTCTAATGTAAAACTGATTCAAGTCTCACAGGTTAAGCTGATGAAGGGAACATTAAGCCCTATCAGAGTAGAATCCCCTGGGAGAACTCGTAGAAGTAGCTATATATCAGTACTGAGTAAGAAATGCTGCCTTTTTTTTTTAAAGAATATTTTAATCGCAAATATTAAATAAATGACCAAACTTAANTTCTGTACTGATACAGCCAAACATTTACTTCACACTTACACTATGTTCTTTAACTTTTAGGGAATTATTTATCCACACAAAGGCTTTCCTTTTTTTGTGCTATGGCTAACTAGCTCCCTTTAAGCCTACTAAAGGACCCTCTCAAAATCTGCTTGGAAATTAGACACCTAAATTACTCTTGTCCACATGGCTATTGGCCCTCCAACAGCTTCCACAAAGTGGCAAGACAGGTTTCCTTACAGAAGTCCCAATCATTTTTTCCAGATAGACTACTACAAAGAAGAAAAGTGATGGACATCTGCATAAAGGGCACTACTAATTTGACTGTTTTGGACATTAGGATTACAGCTTTGCAAGTCCTACACCCTCCTACCTACCTAAATTTTGGTATCACATCTGCCTTTCTCTGTATCACTAATACCATGGTAGATTTACATAAGAATTCACCCATTGCCATCAGCAATTCTGCTATTTCACCCTTGAGGTTTTAGAACCAGAGCAAATACAATCCTGTCCCAGTATTTTGCTGCTGACCATGCTGTCAATTACTTCCACACATCCAACTCTTATCCATTGTGTTAGATACACTACTTGAGAAGTCCCTTACAAAGCAGAGTTCAGAATGTGGAACACCCCCAGTTTCCACCCTACTGAAAACACACAATCTAATTTCTAGATGTGCTAGATGTGCTCTGTTCACATGTTGATCATTAGTGATTCCTATAAGTAGTTTGGAAAGCTCCTGATCTGTAGCAAGAAAGCATTTGCCATTTTGATGCCTTTTGTCAACAACAAACTTTTCAATCTTTCTACATTTTAGACTACCAGACCCATGATTTTTGCTTAACTTATCTGAACATTTTTTTTGAAGGCAGCAGTCTTGCTTCTGGTCATCTTTTTCATACTACCCAGACTACTTCTGTCCTTTTTTAACTATCTTGCCAGATGACACACAGTGGGACTCAGTTTCAGATGGAATCCCCATGCCCTGTATCTTCATCTGTCCACAGTCTACTGTCTACAACTACCTGAAAGGAGGTTGTAGTGAGATGAGCATCGAGCCTTTTCTCCCATATAACTAGTGACAGGATGAAATGGCCTCAAGCTGCACCAGAAGAGATTCAGATTAAATTTCAGGAAAAATTGCTTCACTGAAAGGGTTTATCAAGTGTTGGAGCAGGCTGCCCATGGAGGTGGGGGAGTCACTATCTCTGAAGGTATTTAAAAGATAGGTAGATGAAGTGCTCAGGGATATTTTTTAGTAGCTGACAGGTATGGTTGGACTCCATGATCTCAAAAGTCTTTTCTAACCAGAAAATTATGATTCTATGTATCTCCTCCACTACACTCCATGTCATTTTGAGATATTTAGATCTCAGACCTGTCCACTAACTTTCTTTTTAGGAAGCGCTTTTTTTTTTTGCCCTTTTAAAAAAAATATAGCATTGCTTCAGATGATACAGACTTGCAATACATGTATTTGATGATGCACAAAAGAATAAAGACTTAAATCTTTCTTTAAAGAATACAAACTAGTCTACTTTCACATATCATGCCTTTGGGCCATGCTGCATGATGAGAAGTGTGTAATAAACACAGCTGGTCCACACCACAGCACTTATATTACACAAACAGACAATTCCATTGACTCTTAGCAGGGGCGGAGAATGGGGGTTGACAAAAATTTCAAAAATACACAGAAGCTTGGATTTCATAAAGTTAAGCCTATGGCTCTCCAAAATTTCTACCAGATCAATTTGAGTGGTTGAGGTGTTTCTTTTATATGGGTTTGTTTTTTCTAAATATATAAATTGGTAGCTGAATTTTATTTGTTCATCTACTTCTCTCACTGCAAGATATCAGCACTGGAATAAATCTAGTTTCCATTTCCACATAAGTATGAATTCAATGTGACTTAAAACCAAACCAAAACAAAAACCAAACTCATATCCTCCAATATTACCATCTATACTGTAGAATAGTTTGAAGAAAGTTGAATTCAAACCATTTGATATGCCACTGTAGAAAGGGTCCATGTAGATTATGACAAACTAAATAAAACCATTCAAACAAGAACACTGTTTTCTGTAATGGTCAGAGTTTGTAAATAAGTGCATGACAATATTTTGTTACTTACAAATAAACAGTGAGACAGTGCCTTTACATCAATCATACACTGCACACATGATAAATCAAGGTTGGCTTCAAACGGGTTTATATAGAAACAAGATTGATCTGGGAAACATGTCTTCAAAGAAGAGATGACAGAACAAACCAGACCATTTGTGCTCAAAGATGCGATTAGTTAAAAGCATCGCCATTACCTCTATGCTATCACATTTATTTTAAGTTTTTGCAGACAGGCTAAACATAAGTCTACTTTCACATACAGTTGTAAGATACAATACAGGAGCACTAGCATGGATTTCCATTTCTAGTATATGATAACTCCAGACTCTGGAGCGGGAGTCTGGGGAGGAGGGAAAGATGAAATCCTCTCGTAGGGGAATGATAAGGATTTCTCTGGAAAAGAATGCAAGTCAGTCAGTAGTTCATGAACACATATGTCATTAATGGCATGACCTGAAAATGAGCTGCTCCTCTTTCAATCACACAGGTTACTCGAAAGGCAAATGATCAAGTTACCTATTTTGTTCTCCGTTAAAGATGCAGCTTTGGAGGAAGCCAGTCAGGCTCCCCAGCAGAAGCAGAGCCTAGAGAGGGATGAAGTATTGAGGAATTATACTTGTGTAAAAGATTCATGTACGGGAAGTGTGTAGGAGGGGTGGGAGGCAGCTGATCTCTCGCTTTCTGCCTTGGATAAATTCCTTGACAACCAGAAAAGCTTTAAAACACAGATTAAAGACTCCCAAGTATAACAGCCAAAGGCAGAACTGAACCATTCTTTTCAACCTTCTGAAACAAAGGCAAAAATACCTCCACCATCACCACTACCCCCCCCCAAACTCCTACAAACCACAAACAAAAAAGCTCCAGAGGCTGCAACACAGCAGTAAGGTACCAGAGCTAGTGCTAAGTTAAGGGTTTGCACTAGAACCAGCCAGTGCACAAGAAATCCAGCTGGGGAGAATCGCTTGCATTCATTACTGGCTGGTAATCAAGTACTGCCATCAAACCACTTGTGCCCAATGCTCTGCTGCTCCTGAGACTCAAATCATGTCTCTGACAGTACAAGAATCTACTAATGCAAATATTTTCCTTCCAATACAAGTCAACCTCCTAATGGCATTTCTACTATTGACCAGTGTGCCACAGACCCCAGAAGGGTAGCATTGCTCCTCATTTTGCAGCCATGCATTCACTAGCCAAGCCTCCAGCAGAGGAGACTTGGTCCCAGTATTGTACAAAAGGAGACAACTAGTCAAAAAAAAAAAATCAAGTGAGTCAGGTTTCATTTAAATAGATGAAAGTCCAGGAGGGAGCAGACTTAAGACCACTTTCAGCAGCCATTTGCCATATTTAAGTTTGTGGATCAGATTTATACAGATTGCGAGACAAAGGAATTAGTAACTGCTTATCATGAACCTGACCCTTTCATGTGTATTGTCCCATAGGACCTGGGTATGATACTGTTTTTTTCAGTCTTTTTGAGAGAGGAGGGAGTGGAACCAGCCAAATCCCCTGCTTCATGCAAGCTCACGATTTTGAAAAGAGACATTGGACCTACATGTGCTGGAGAATATCACTTCACAGGTATTCTCAAGGTAGAATATGTAGGAATAGAAGATGTTCCACAACCCAAAGAGACTGCTGCCTTGGAGAAGCATCAAACTATTTTTTAGGTTGGAGCTCTAAGGAGGGGAGACAGGCAGAGTCCCCAGGTTGTTTTCAAAACAGGAGTTACATACAGGATTTGAAAAAACAACACTAAACAATGATGATATTTACATTAAGAAACTGTACTTCTTTAGAAGAGCACTATATGATCCTAAATACACATTTGCTTCCCCTTCAACACCTTAGCTCAACAGAGGAGTGCTTTGAGTTAGATATACCCAATACACCATGACAGCTTTAAAAGGGTCAGTTCTGATTCAACAAGTAGGTGAAACCCTCCTGGAAAAAATTAATGTAACTATATACAAGAGCTGTTCTTCCCCATTTCAGGTGTTAGTTCATGCATATCACACACACAAGTTGTGCTGACAAGTAACTATCATCTTATGTACAGAAGCCTTTATGTAAGAAATACTACAAAGTCACATTTAAATCAGAAAACAAAACTTGTGCTGAACGACAACAGTTAGTGTTGGGATTGTTCTTTAAGTGCCCTGGCAGGGCGGAGTTGGGAGAGTCACAAAGATTTTGGATGACTCCGTTGGGTTATGTTAATGGAGTGGTTTGCAAGTGGAGGCAGGAGCTTTTCAGGCTGGCGGCAGGGAGGTTTTGGGATGGGCAGTTGCCATGAGAGGCTAGTTGCTAGGGCAGTGACCAATGGGAGTTTACCTGATGTTTTGGCCTGCTTGCCCTATATAAATGGGTGAACCCTGAATAAATAAAGACTTCATTTGAAATCATATTTATTTGTTCGTGAAGTTCTCTGGCCCCCACTGCAATAAGTTAGAAGTTTACAGGAACCAGAAAGTCCTGAACTGTCATGCAATCTTAATTTTGATGCTTCACCCACCCAAAGGCTGCAGGCCAAGCATCACTTCTCATATAAAGGAGATATAAAGATCTATAATTTACAACACATTAAATTTGCATTTCCTATAGAATTAGTTCTCTCATCAGTTTGTGGACTAACTGTGCTTAGAACGAAGCTAACGCATTTCAAAACAGTTTACCTTGTAGTTCCACCATGTGAAGGTAGAACCTTGATTTACCCACAAGGCACAATGGAGGTTCAGAAATACTAAAAATAAATTTGATTTTTGTTTCAGTCTTCCACTAAATCCAGTGTTTTAAATTAGACTTTAGTACTTAGCATACTTAACATCCAACTGACATTCACACTTGACTTCCACATACTCAGTATTTCCTCAGACTAGAAGTAGAAAATTTGCTTTAAAACACACTGAAATAAATGCATGCAATACTCACCACATCACTATAACTAGTAACCCATGTAACCTTAAGTTTCTTCAGCGAGGAACAGTATATTACTCCCTAGTTTTACCTCCTTTAGCTTTAGTCTTAGTTTTAATTGCTTTAGTCTCAAGATAATTTAACTCTCCTAGCTCCTCTGCATAATACAAAGGCCCATTTATTTGGAAGTTAGAGACCTCTATAATAACATTACACACAGAATAGTGTAATAACACTTAACATTGTTCTCTATTAGTAATATATAATTTTACAGTACAGTAATGTAACTGCAGTGATGTCACATAGATAGGTTTTAGTGTCTTTGAACTAGTCTTGTCATTCCTTCAGTATTGTGAAGCTCTGCTCTAAAACAAAAAGACCTAAGCAAGAACCAAGAACCTAAAGAAATTCTCAAATCATTCCAGTGGCTGACTTTATGGATACAGCCTTTTTGCGTCTTCTCAAAGACTTCATCACAAGTTTACTAAGGCATAGCCATTCATTTTGTACACACTCATGCAGTTATGGGTTTGCATGAGTTGTCCAAGATGTTTTCCAGAGAAAGTACTACCTCAATCTTTATTGCTCATGAATTTAATTAGATTGACTTCTTGACCTGACAAACCCCTAATGCAAAAAAAAAAAAAAAAAATCCTAACGTGTTTCTACACTGAGAGCTTTACTAATCCAATATACAATCACCTACTCCATATGATCATACCAGCACTCATACAAATCCTGCAGTAATCTACTTTGCCCTTCTCCTGAACTAGTTGTATCAAAGTAAAAAGCCTCTGTAAGTATTTTTAACAGAAATCACTTGACCTAAATTAGTTTTTGCCATTAACCTTGGAATTCATATGTATTTACTTTTTGGGGTTAGAGGTTTATGAAATTCCTCATTTCTTCCAAATTAAAAATTAAAAGAAAAACCTCATCCTACCACTAGTTTTACTATGTCCTGTACACCACAATATTTTGGAAGTATGAAGGACCGCCCTGTCATTCTTTTTCTTTGCAACCATGGCAGCTGTAGCTAAATGGGTGAGCAGGCAACTGATCCAGCAGACCCATGTCCAAACTACAAGTCTGAAGTCTTGTCAAAGGTCCCATCCACCACAGTGTATTAGATTAGATTTTTTTTTTTTGACCAGTTAATTATGTCAACAATAGAACAGACTCCATATAGTTAATGCAGCAAGTGTTTCTTAGGAGGATTTGAGGCTGGCAACACAAATATTTTAAAGCTTTTGCAACAGCTGTTTTTTATAGTTGAGCCCCAGAAAATGCAATGTATGTGAATGAGAGGATGCAGTTCACTAACAGTGACATTTTAATCTTTACAGTGCTTAACATATAGAAGAGATCTGAGTGAGGATACTGGAGAGCTGTCTGAGTATTAAAATATATTTTCAAATGAAATAATAGTTACAAAACCACATTTTAACACATTCAGAAACATACAGATCGAGACTCAGTGGCCACAGTTAAATTTAATCAGAATCCACACTCCATTAGCAGCTGGACAAGTTCCAGCAGCCGTCTGTGCCCTTGGCCATCTGCCAAGACCAGTGATTGCATTTTAAGTCCCTTGAAATTACAAGGAAGTATTTGAATATGACATTCTCCACTTTTGGTATAGTATTTACAATTTTCTCTTGTTGCACATTAAAAGTAGCTGTTTACCTCACCACCAATACATTTGTATTTTAAACATACAGTCAGACATAATGTCACCTACATTCCAAATAGGTTTGGCACCTTCTGCAGACATGCTAACCCTTGATTTCCAGCTTCTTGAACCACAGGAAAGCTAAACACTAGTGAAATCTAACACAAACTATAGCTAGCATGCAAATTTGAACTCAAATATGAAATTTAACCCACAGAAATAAAATGAAATTTCAAGCACTTACCAGTGCTATAGACAAGTATACTAGAGTCAAGCATCAAAATTCTTGTCCAAAAGCCTTATTCAAGCCTAGTGCTTATCAGTGTCTTACCATGCATTAATACATAGCTCTGACAACACTCCTGTGCAGAAAACACTGAAACAAGGAGGAAGTACTAAAATCAATCACAATAACTAAAAGTCTTTATGATACAACATCAAAATTAGATAAGCTAGTTTGACCACATACAGAGAAAGCTGTGGAGTGCCACATCTCCCATGAACATCAGCATATACATAGAATCATAGAATCACTAGATTGGAAAAGACCCCCAGGATCATTGAGTCCAACCATTCCTATCAAACAACAAACCATGCCCCTCAGCACCTCACCCACCCCTTTTTTAAATGCTTCCATGGAAGGCGACTCAACCACCTCCCTGGGGAGCCTGTGCCAGTGTCCAATGACCCTTTGTGAGAGATCTGGGGTTGTTTTCCTGGAGAAAAGGAGGCTGAGGAGAGACATTGCTCTACAACTACCTGAAGGGACATCATAGAGAGGAGGGAGCTGGCCTCTTCTCCCTAGTGACAAGGGACAGGACAAGAGGGAATGGCCTCAAGCTCTGCCAGGGGAGGTTCAGGCTCAACATAAGGAAAAAATTCTTCACAGAAAAGGTCATTAGGCAATGGAACGGTCTGCCCAGGGAGGTGGTTGACTGGCCTTCCCTGGAGGTGTTTAAGGTGCAGGTGGATGAGGTACTGAGGGGCATGGTTTAGAGATTGGTGAGAATGGTTGGACTCAATGATCCAGTGGGTCTCTTCCAACCTGGTGATTCTATGATTGAAGAGCTGCAATACTTGCACAAATTAGATGTATCATAACTCATGCATAGCCTAGAATAAGGTCTTGAAAGCACACTAATATATAAGCACTGCCAGGTATCAGGTTTAATGCATGGAAATGTAATAGCATAAAATACTCATCAGAATACCTGCTTCAAAATCAAAAGACTGCTGTACAACACCATGCAGCACTACAGTGTTAAATTTTGCTCAGCATCTGACTGTAGGTCCATGGCAGTCTAAGCCAGCTTGAGGGCAGGATCCAACCTGCCACCCCTCTGGCACTTGACTGGCCTTTTGTTGAGCTCAGCTGGTGGAGGGCAACCCAACCAGAACTCAGCAGTTAGATCAGCTCTGACTGTGGGTTTCCAGCCTTTTGCTTCACAGCTGAGCTGAATTACATTGTTGGCCACTTGGCAAGCAGGAACAGTCTCACCTCCTCTCCCCCTCTCTACCATCCCCTTCAATCAGAAAGCAAGTTGATTCAGCCAATGAACCCAGCAAAAATGAGAACAAAACAAAAGCCCAAAACACAGACTTTTTGCCAGATTAGTCACTGGTCTTTTAGCAAGCTGAACTGATTTACTGGATGATCAGACAAATACTACAGCCAGCATAAACAAAGCAGTAGGAACTGTGCTTCCTTTTATTAAAGCTACAGACAGTTGAGAAGGGCTTGATCAGTTATTTATCCCTTTACCTTATGCCACAGGTAGTGCTACTGATCTGCTACAATTTGTACTGATGGGACACAGTTTAGCAGAAAGACCACATAAGAAAACAGGGTGAGAAACCCTTGAATTAGAGGAATGTCTTTTGTTGGAGTGGCAGCAATAAGAGACCTAATGTCAGTTTCTGAACAAAGACACAATTTAAAATGGTGTGTTGAACCCCAGTAGATGCAGAAGAGGCTTTTTTGGTAAGCCAGTTAACTATTAGATCTACTACACAAAACACAGCAGTACACTGTAGCTGCACAAAAAAGTCATTTCAAGTAAAGTCCTCTTACATTTTTGCCCAGGTAAATATTATACCTGCTTGCTCAAGACAACTATAGAGTAGTACTTCCCTGAGAGTTTATAAGCATACCAAGTATAAGCAAAGCTAAAACTGAAAAGCATGAGCCTGAAAGGAAGCAAGACACTAAATCCAACAGCTTGCTCCCATCATGAGGGGCACTGACTCAATGCATAGCTCTCCCTGCATCCTGCCAGGCAGTTCTCCCTGCTCTTTTTGCACTGGCTCTGGCATTTGTCAGATCCCACCAGAAACCAATTAATTTCCTAGAATTATATCTTCCCAAGACAGATCTTTTTCCTGCTGAACTGAGAAGTTAAACAGCTTGGCCCAGGGTAAAATACTGAGGACAGTAGGTGAAAAAAGGAAGGAAATAATAGGACCAAGACCGACAACTCCTGCTGCTATGAAAGGAGGAAAAAGTGAAGTAACATGTTAAACTCAACCTAAGCTGCAGTTTTCCCTTCCAAGACTCCTACTATGACCATATAATCAGATCCCCTAAAGACATGTAGGTGCAAACAAGCTACTACAGCACTATCTACCAGGCAAAGTGTTATTCAGATCAAGCATAAGGTATCCCTCAGGGAAAAGATTTACTAAGACAACCCTAGGCTAGAAAGAGACACAGCCAAAAAAAGTGTAAATGATGCATGTTCAAAAATAGAGGGGAAGAGTAAGCATGGAAAAAAGGATACAATTTCTTTCCCCCCACCTCAAGTTTAAGTCACCAGCCTCTGTGAAGGGAGAGAAAACAACACAGCCCACCAAAGGATTGGGTTCACAGCAGGCTTAGATAGAGATTTAGCCTTCTTTCTGCAAAGAATCACACAGACCATCTCCTAATCTGCTATCTTGCCCACTTAAAAAGTCCCTAAAGAGAAGTAATTTAGCTCATTATTTTAAATAGGAGAAACTTGCTTCCTTTCCCTGTCCTTTCTGCTCCTCCTTTGATGCCTCCAGAAAGGATTATTTTATGGCAGGAGATGCAGCTGCCCTGGCTGACCACCAAACCACACTCACACTGCTGGTAAAGGAGCTCTTGCAAGCCCAAGAGAAGGTGATATTTTAGGCAGGACCACCCCTTTGCACTACTGCTCTATCACAGCTGCCCACTCTGATGACAAAGCCATCATGCCTTTAACAACTCGGCCAGAAATCAGAGAAACATAACTCCATCCAAAGCCACATACATAAACACCCGAAACAAAATTCCCCTCTGTCCTAGAAAATACTCACCCCATTCCCAACAGAGAGGGAAGGTACAACATCAGCTTTAGATTCCTGGAAATCTTTGAGAGCATTGCACTACTGGCTTTGAGTTAGCTATTTCAGGCTTCCTGACCTTAAGTACCCCTTGGAAGGGAAAAAAAGTAAAAAGGTAATAAATACTTGATATAGTTCATTAGTAAATCACTGCAGAAAGTTAATGAGATTAAGTGCCTTCAGTTTAATAGTGTTGGAGCTAAGTGACAAAGAAAACATCACTTGTGTAGATGATGTTTATATTCACAAAAGAAATATTTTACATTTCCAATAAAGCAATGCAACTGTTCTGCAGTCATAGCCCAGGAAGCTGAAGATGATTAACAACATCGTGGAGAGTTTCTGTACACTGTTAGCTTAACCCAGCTTTGAAGCAACCTTGCACTATTCATTTAATTCAAATTCGTGGTGGCAATTATCTTTCCAAAATTTTAGACATGCACATGACCCTTGTACACTTTTAAGAGTGAATTTCACTGCCTGTAACCCAGCCAGAACGACCAGCCCAGGACCAGCGCTCTACACTGGATTTGTTGGACTGCATTTCTATTGCAGTTTCATTTAATATGGCTTTCCAGGGTGGGTGCAAAGTTGTCTGCTCAGAGGAAGCTGTGAAGTAGGTAGCTAGTGCAACAGCAAATCCTGCTAACTCCACTAGAAGCCCCAGTCAGATTCTCTAGAGCACTTTCCTCCTTGTACTACTTATGCAAATATATGCAAATGAACATGATCAAGGCTTTAGAACACACTTCATGAAGCAATAAGCTAATTAGGCAGGAAATCAGCTGTTCTGTCCTAGAAGACACAGTAAAAATCAGTGATACCAATCTTTTGACCAGTCTTTCTAAAATAAAAGAAGCTAAATATGAAAAAATTGCAAGCTCCCCTCAGTTATGCAGTAGTAGTGCTGTGACTCACTGCACACTGTTTATTTTATGTTCAAGGAGTCTGAGTATTTTCATTCCTGGTTTGCCAGGCTTGTTGAAAAATGCTCTCTGCAGCCTTAGTTTGGAAGAGCTGTTATGGCAAAAGGATCCCAAAGAACATAAAATGCAGGTCAGACAAGACCCTTTTGCCCACCCTACCTCAAGCTCTAAGCCATTAGATATATCTAAAAACTTGGGTAGAAATAACTGGAAGTTAGTTTTGTCAGACACGTGCATGTTTTTCCAAGAGTGATTAAGAAGCTGGGCACAAATTGTAGAGAGATTGTTGTATGGCACAATTCTAACAACACTACAACAGGGTTTAGCAATCCCAGATTAAATACATTTCAACAGTCAATAATAAACTAAGTACTTTTGGCATAAACTAAGTGCCTACATGGTTACAACCTGCACAACTACATTTTAAATATTTGGCATGTCAAGCACATGAGGAAAGGGAAAAACATGACTATCCAGACAATTATTAGCCTATATTGCAATCTGGTATGGAAAAAATAGGGTGCAGAGGAATCACACAGAAAAGCTTCAGATACAGTCTGTACTACTTGGAAGGCTGAATCCCTTAGAGTTGCATGGCAAGGGTGGTGGCACAACAATAACTTATAACAGGATTCACTTCCTAAGTCTATCAAATAAGGGGGAAATGGCATAAAACCCAGCTATGCAGGAAAGTGACCAACCAAGTCTGAGCTCAAACTAGTCAGCTAGGCAAGCAATGCTAAGTAGCAGAGAATGTGTAGCTCAAGGATCACACTTCACTACCACATTGCTCTGTTGCTTCTTTAATCTACTTGAAGACAAAACATTAAATTTCATTGTCCAAGTGATCCAAGCCAACTTGCACCACTATTTGAGTCAGTTTTCACTAGCAGGTGAAGAAAATCATGAAAGCTTTTGCAGCAAAAATACTTGTCTAGATACGGAGCTATACAGACTTTAAGTCTTGAGAACTGTATGCAACCAAACTTATGTCCTTCCTTAAACAAACTAGGTTTATTTTTTAAGTATGCTTGCCATGCCAAAAATGGGTCAGTCTAAGTTAACCATTTTTTCCAAAGCCTTTGACCAATGTTCACAGAACACTTTCAA
The DNA here is from genome assembly GCA_013389865.1 of Piaya cayana. Taxonomy (NCBI): domain Eukaryota; kingdom Metazoa; phylum Chordata; class Aves; order Cuculiformes; family Coccyzidae; genus Piaya; species Piaya cayana. Next base: position 25,057 of record WAAB01020193.1, read on the forward strand.
TACCTTTCCCCCTCCCCACCCCTGCCCATTTTTTGAGGGACAGGCTATACATGAGTCCATCAGCAAGACAGATGATCCAGGTTTCTTCTCCTTTTGCTTATTATCAAGGGCTAATACTGGTCAGAACACAAGTTTAACTGAAGAACAAGCAAACCAAAAACATTAGTTATGTGCTTATGTGTGACAAGTCTCCTGCATTATATCTTCAGTTCAAAAAGGTATCCCATAACACCACAAATAAAAGCAAGTCACTTCAGCTTCAAGTGTTACTTTCCACCAGCTGACTACAGGATGTCTAGAAAGTAACACACATTAAACAATCGCATTGTTAAATCCACTTTGTCAATAAAGTAATATAGGTTCCCTTAAATTATGAATACAGTTTTAAAATTACTTTTAGCCTCGCTATAGATGTAAACATAGGCACATCGCAGCATACTTAACTGAATTACTGTCTACCAGCTATACTTCATATTTCTATGCTCCTCAACTCCCTCTGTTCTTAATTAAACTTTTCTGAACTTTTGTTCAGCATTGTGCTGCCACAAAAATAGTGTGGTATCCTATGACAAAAATCAAACAAGAGGAATTTGTTCCTGCTCCAAGTAACTCTTAAGACACTTAAACAAGTATTTTTACATGCCAAATAAGGATCTCTGCATTTTGAAGGGCATTTATAGTGGTATGAACAAGACCTCAGGCACATCACTCCAGATTAGTTGGCAAAAACAAGCCCATTGTAAGAGTCACCACCATTCACATCCCAACGGACCTTCATGTTTCAGGTAAACATCACACAGGAGAAACCACTACTTCTAGTCTCTTTCATTAAATTCTTAAGTGCTCAGCCTTTAACTGTGAAGCAAGTCATGTTCAACCAGAACATCTTAGGAAGTCTTTCACAGGAAAATTTAAAAAGTTGATGACTTGAGTACAAAAGCCTGGGAGATTTCCTCAACAAGATAAGAATACTTAAAATATCCTGCCAAATGACACCCTCCCAAGAAGAAGCTTGCGATGTACCTTCACTCAAAGATTCAGCAAGTACAAAAATAATATCTGAAGAGTATTCAGCTTGGAGAGCGAAATAAAAATACTCACCATAGGTGATTGTTGTGCAGGGGAGGGAGGAGGAACCTCTGACAAGTGGTATTGGGAGATGTTGTGGAAAAGGAGAAAATGCACCCCCATCCCATCAGGGAAAAGGCATAGAGCACTAGCAAGATTCAAGATGCTCAAGATTTTGATACTGTTTTGCTTTGATGTACTGCAACAGAAGTTGAGTATAGATAGGCAAGGAGTGCAGGATTCTGTGAGCCCAGAGACATCTGAACCCTATTATCATCCCTGAGCCAACATAGCCCAAAGGACTCACTCAAAAGAAATAGCCAGCTATAACTGCCTGCAACCATAGGCAGGAAAGAGAAAGTAGCATTGTTGCATCAGCTCAAGCACAAAATAACTGGAGAAACTGCTGTATCAGGGACTTCCTGCATCCACAGATATGGTCAAGATGTTCTGAAAACAGTGGTTGCAATGCTTTTCACTAGCAACCTGGTACACTTGTTTGTCAACAAGCACCAAGACTGTTTCTGTAAATTAAGTTTTACCACTCATTTTCTGTGTGCCTGGGGAATACCCCAAGAGCTTTTCCAGTTTGCTTGGTCCCATTAACTGAGTATGCACAGGAGAAGACTGGTATACAGATCACACATTGCAAGTGAATCATGAGTCATACTGAAAACATCGCTAATCTGACAATTCTGCTTAAGACCTAAAAGAATAATTATACCAGAAAATTTCTCTGAAGTCCTCCCCTGCTAATCTTATTACTACCACAGCAGGGGAAACATCAAGAGCAGCAGGGAAATCCTAGTTCACATCAGTCCCAAGCTGCTGCATGAGAGGGTCACCGAGCTGCTGCACCTCGCTGAGCATCTGACATTGCATTTTGGTGCAAGTGAGTCAGTGCCGAGCCCTCTAACTGCAAGTTTGTGGTGACTAAGGAGGTTGGGTATGGGCTTTCCAGTGAAGTCAGCTTGAGACTGCTGCCTTTGAGAAAGACAACTAGGGATTTTCAAAAGCCAACTGTGACAGAACATGTTGAGAAATACTTCCCCTTCAAGGCCTTACTGGAAAAATAATTATATTTCAAGTGTAAGCCTTTAAATATTATTACTACTTGGAGCAGGCCGTCTCAGATATGTACTTTATGACTCAAAACTAATTTGCATGTTATCTTTAAAACTGGGGTTACACATCTTTATGCAGGCTTTTTAAATAGGCCTGGAAGATGCCACACTTATTTTGGGACTGGAAAAGGTACAGAAACCCCCCTAGTAACAGAATAATATGTAAGTACAAACTCCTGAGGAGGGATTTGTCTAAACAGCATCTTGGTGATTGTTTTCATTTGTAAAAAAAGAAAAAATAAATCATGCAATAATTCATGAAACAGGGATACTCAGAGGCAGATTTTACAACTGCTAGCCTGGATGCATCTGTGCCACATTTATCAGAATTACATTGAAGCCAAAAGTAACCTTGTCTACCCCTAGCACTGTATTTTAAAAAAGGCAAAAAGCAGTATTAGGATCATAACTTCAAAACCTAAAATAAAAATAAAAACAGATACCCCATGTCTCACTCAACTGCTTTCTCAATTCTTGGTATATTGCAATTTTGTCTCCCCAAACTAACTCTTGATTCAGATCAAAATACAGTCAGAAAGACTTGTAGCAGGAAGTTTAGAATTACAACTTTGCATTTCTAATGTTAATCTTGCAATTCGTGTTCCGTTCCAGGCAACCATAACAGATTTATGCACTGCAAAGGCTCTGACAATTACATACTTAAACAGTATTTCTCTCTGAGCTTCTCTAGAAAGTTCTGATAGAATCATCCAGAACCCACATCACAATGAGGGCCACAGCACACCATAATGCCAGCATCTGCTCTTTAACTATAGAGACCTTACACAGTTGAGGAAGAAAACAAGCGCACCAAACAAAAATACAACCAGCAACACCACAACATTAAAACTGTCTGTACCTGCTTTGTTTGGGTACCTAAATGATTTAGCAAGGGTCTACAAAACAGTGGGTAACATGATCAAAGCAGAATTAAACTCTCCAAAACAGCTTTAAGCCTACTTTGCAACAGCAGATGCCACAGATGAAGGACTACCAGTTTAATAACATAATTATTGAACATTGGAACCACAAGCTAATCAGATATTGCTCAGTTTCAGTTCAGGATGATAAAATTGTTACTAAGGTAACAATTTGACTGACCTCACCCAACTTAGTTGGCCTATCTTCCTCTCTCCCTCTTCCAAAAAACCTCCCAAAACCCAGTGACTGCTAGAGTCACAAGCAGAAAAATAAACCAAAAACTTTTAAGGTACGATTCTCGGGAATTACTGCTCTTTAGAAGGCCTTCCAAATGTTGGTATTTACCTCCAAACACAACTTCAAAAATTTCAACCCCTGGGAAGCCATTACAACTTTTAAAATACATTTATTCTCTAACTGGACAGGTAAATTATGAGGTTAGATGTTTCAAAGACCAAGACTGAAGAGATGCCCAAAAACCAATAGGTACAATATAGACATTACTGTCTTTTATAAAATACACGACTGTTTCAAAAGGTTAAAATAGTTGAGAAAAGTCTCTGTTGAAAGTGCAGAATCCACAGTGAGAATAAGGTTTTTCATTATGAGCAACCACGAACTCCAAACTACCAAATATGAAATTGAGCTGTAGAAACAAGCACTCACCAGAGAAAGCATACACAGAGCTATTAGTCCTTTCAACCATCCTAAGGAACTATAAAAACTCACCTTAAAGTACATATGTTTCAGTCTCATCTGAGACTGGTGGATATGGGCTGGTGTGGTATTGAAAATTCTGCCCTACTCACTTCGACATTAGCTTTTCCTCTAGTACATCTCCCCAAATGAATTTACCACAGGAACAGATCACTGACAAAGACTGGAAACAAGTCGGGCAGCTGCAGCTTTACCTGGCTTCCATATTACAGAGGCTGTGGTTTGATTAACTTTACGATGGCTTAAACTGGCACTTGTTACAAACAAGTTATTTTGCCTCATGTTCTTTCTGCTGGCACAGCACACATTTGCATGGCTGGATGATCAACTTCAGTGAATTACAGTCCATTTTAAAATTCCTCAGAATGTATTATTTTTGCTGGATTATTACTTTGGAGCCATGTAATTACTAATAAGGAAAACAGATATGACTGAATATGTTAACTAGGAAGACTGGAATGGCAGAGACTTGATTGGCAAAACACAAACACAGGAACAGCAGAGTTGTGAGTGATGACAACAGTTGACTGAGACACCAATAGGTAGACTGGAATAAGTGGAAGATTAAACAAGTTAGAGAATCTCCCTACAGCTGCTTGAAATCCCAGCCTCACCAAGTAGCTTCCTAACAACACCACAGAAGGGAATGTGACTTTTTCAGCTTTGTCTTACAATCTAAAAGGATCATGAATATACTCACAGCTGTGTTAAGAATATTACGGTTGCCTTGGGAACTTACAATGCACACAAAAGAGCTGGATTAGACTAATTATCTTGCCTCAATACACAAGGTAGTTGTTCACCAGGTCTGATGAAAATTAAGTACTCTAAAAGGTGTATGGCCATAAGTATTTATACCACAAACTATTCAACCTCACTCTCTGAAGATAAAGCTGATGTTTTCAGTTTGTGACATCCATCACTACAGCATTCAGATACTTCAAACAATTTTCACAACACCCTTATTAAGAAATCTCTCAACACAAAACTAATTAACTTATTATAGAGCGTTGGCTGTTCTATAGGAAGACCACAAGACAGATGTTCACATAGCAAGCCACATGCAAGAAGTTACCATCTCAACAATTCAAAGCCAACCCATTTCACCACATACCAGAATAGAGACCATGAAAATGGGGTTTGTCATTACCATACCATAGCCAAGGCAGCAATTTCTTAGGCTGCTTCAGCTATTTTGCAAACTGCAAACACTTGCTTTACCAACAGTGAAAATTATGAAGAGAAATTGCAACTTTTGTTAGGCATCTACATATTAAGTATGAAGTATAAAAGGTAGAAAAATGTGCAAATAGTCCTTGGTAGTAAACATAAAATAATTACTTCATACCAGGGACCATTACCCACAACAGCATTTGATCACTTAGAAGTCAGGAGAAAATGATGAAGAACATATACTTCTTTCAAGTCTTAAAAACTTCAGAGTTCAAAGTTAACTAACCTCTCAAGGAGTCAAGATATATGCAAGCCAAGAACAATTATAATTGAGTGCTTAGCCCCAGCAAGTTTACAAGATCAATAAATAAAAGGTAGTTTCACTTTATTCTACAATTGTCATGAAATGACATAATGTACAGCTACCCTATGGAACTCCACAGCACAGGATGCTTTCATGGAAGAGCAGATGGCAGGACTGTATAGCAGGAACTGCATAATGGGGTAAGTCAGTCATAGTACAGAAAGTTTGCCACCCTGAAACTACAGAAGGAACATCTACTAGTCTTTGAACAATGGGCATAACACAAGTGTCTGCTTTAATGAGCAAGGAATTTGAAAATAACCCCCTAAAGACTCTTTCTCAAGGCATCTGGTTTAGGATACTCAAATGAGATGACTAAGTTGAGCGAGCAAAACAAATTTGTGTCACCTGTTTGCTTTGTTGAACATCATCCAGCCCTTCCCAACAGAGTAAATGAAATTCAGTTTTAAAAAAATTTATAGGCAAAAGATAAACCTAGTCTTTGCAGCACCTTATCATGTAGAGCGGAAGAAGCCACAGAAAACAGCTGTGAAACTGCTGTCAGAGTGCTTTTCATAGTCCTTCCCACCTCAGCTCTAACAGAAGCTATTGCATGTGTCCCTTTCAGTAGCTCAAGGGGACAGGGAACACCACTCCCACTTGAAGAAACATTTACTACCTTTAACTCAACCATAATAAATATTTACAATTTGTATTTTTACTACTTCATCCACTCAGTTGTAAAAGCAGTATGAAATTAATTTCTGCAGTACACAGAGTTTGACACCCAAAACCCCCCAAGTTCCCAATAAACAGCTCTTCCTGTTCTACTTCCTTATATATACAAACATCTGGGCTGAATGCCCGGCTAACTTTATTTTAAAATAGTTCTAATTGCTTTATTATCCGCTGTGTTGCAATCAATGCTTGTTAATACATTATTTCATCCTACTTCTTAGAAAGAGCCTTCTCCCATTTAGTCTACCACCACCTCCATTAAATAATGAATAAGCTTCTTTGTTTTTCAAGCTCACTGTTAGAAATCTGGAGTGAACCCTAAGATCAGTAACTTTAGTTATCTTTGTCTCAGTCTTCTTGAAAAGCTGCTTAGAGCACAACTGCCATAGTGACTTTCTTCACCAACTACAAACACTAGCAACACAGTTGACAATGTAACTGATAAGCAGCCCTCCCTTTCTCAGTTTCCAACCAACCTGTTGTACCAACAGCTGATGCCATGAGTCACCATTATGGTTCAATAACTTCAGGGTGTCGCTAGTGTCACTGTCATTTAAGATCATATTAGAAGTATAAGAGTTGGTAACTTCTGGGTCCATAAGTTACAAGAGAGATTGCTTGTAAGGGTTTGGTTTTGGGGATTTTTTTTTCCTCCCTTCTTTAAAAGCAATTGACCATAAATGTAAGTCAATGGATTTTACTCCAGAGGGTATAACATAGCTTTTAAATATGTTAGGCTTCATCTTTCTAACGATCTACTCAGCAAGCTCCTTTCAGTGTCATTTTCCTAAACATAAAACATTTCAGGATAGGAAGTTCTTCGGAGAGAGGCTAGGTAAGTCAGTACTGAAGAACTCTAAGCTGCAAACCAAGAGGATATGCATTTACTTAACAAGCTTTCCAGTGCTGTGTTAAAACACAAGGACAGGCATGTGTAAATGAGCTATTTGTGTATTTGTCAGGATACAAGTTTGTAACAGGACAGACAAGTATGCTAGCTAAGAAAAAACAAACTGAAAAACAGACAAGAATACAGACATTTGGTAAGTTTCTATAGAGATAGAGAATCACAGAATCATAGAAAAATCAGGTTGGAAGAGACCCACCGGATCAAGTCCAACCATTCCTATCAAACACTAACACATATCCCTCAGCACCTCATCCACCCATCCCTTAAACCCCTCCAGGGAAGGTGAACCAACCACCTCCCTTCAGGGAGTTGCAGAGAGCAATGAGGTCTCCTCTCAGCCTCCTCTTCTCCAGGCTAAACAACCCCAGCTCTCAGCCGCTCCTCTTCTTCTCCAGCCCCTTCCCCAGCTTCGTTGCTCTTCTCTGCACTCACTCCAGAGCCTCAACATCCTTCTTGTGGTGAGGGGCCCAGAACTGAACACAGGATTCAAGGAGCGGCCTCACCAGCGCTGAGTCCAGAGGGACAAGAACCTCCCTGGCCCTGCTGGTCACACCGTTTCTGATCCAAGCCAGGATGCCATTGGCCTTCTTGGCCACCTGGGCCCCTGCTGGCTCCTGTTCAACCAACACTCCCAGGTCCTTCTCCTCTAGGCACTTTCCAGCCAGACTTCTCCTAGTCTGGAGCTGCTCAGGGTTGTTGTGCCCCAACTGCAGGACCCGCCATTTGGCCTTGTTAACCCTCATCCCATTGGTCTCAGCCCATGGATCCAGGTTGTTCAGGTCCCTTTGGAGCCTCCCAAACCTTCAGCAGATCCACACTCCCACCCAGCTTAGCGTCATCCGCAAACTTGCTAAGACACCTATCTAACACACTCAAAAATATCCTAGCGTGTATGAAGGAGAAAAATGCATTTGCTTGGCAGTCTTTTTTCCTCACTACTTAAAACTAACAGTTAATGCATCCATGAGTCACACTGGTGAACAGAGGAGTTCCATGTTTTATACTCCTTTAATTATTCTGTCCTTGTGTCATTCCATTTCTGTTAAAAAGATCAAGTCAGATTACTGCTGAGAGTGCAACAGTAGCATAAGGCTCACAGTGTCTCATGTAAGCAGTTGTAGAAGGTCCTGGAGTTTATTATCTGTTGAATTCTTCACCCACAGAAAGTACACTCTTTCTGCAATATGCTGGGGGGGGAAGTAATTTGATCCATGTATTCTTATTGTTCCACTTGCTCATTAAGCAGCAAGCACCATTGAGAAGTCAGGCACTGCTAAATTTTTAGATCAGCTTGTAATCATCCAAGAAACAGATGGTGATTACAGATTCCAGGGTTGGGGGGGTGGTGTTTGGGTTTGGTTGTGTGGTTTGTTGGGGGTTTTTTTGTTTTGTTGTTTTTTTTTTTTAATTGCACAGTATGCTCAGTAACTTCATTAGGCCTTCACTCTCATCTCCTAAATATATTCAGTTTAATAGTTGACCAAGTAGGTGTAGTCTCCAGCAGTCTATTTTTTAAAATAATTTTGAACTAAAGAAAACACTTTTATTAATTTTCTTCCACGCTTGTAGGTGATGTGTTTTGAAGGACCTAAGCCTAGTTGCCTACACAATCCCAGCTTTCCTAACAAGCTTCTAACAGAAGCCTACAACCAACACGATCAAGAGACAGCTCACCATCATTGTGTCTGGCACAATCTTCATAGCCTGCAGAAAACACAGAATGTCTGGCTTTCATTTGTGGCACACAAAACAAGGAAGGGTTACTTCCAAAAGCACTAGGCAAAAAGTTACATGTCACCTTCCTTCCTTCCCCTCCTTCCCACAGTTATTGGGAATCTACCAATAGTGCCAATATGGAGGCAAGAACACGGCTGTTATTTACAACATTAGTTGTAAATGAAATATTACAATTATGTTAACTAGCTAAAAAATATAGCTTTAGGTCATAGTAACCTCTGAGTTTAGATATCTGTTTCAGTAGCACAGCCAGGTTATCATCTTTGACACAGGGTAGAAGACAGATAGGATCAACTCCTAATGATGTAGACGCCTGTAAGATACAAGCACAAGACAACTAGTGTTTGCTGCTACAAGGCATCACTATTATAGTCTCATCTGCAAAATGGGACACGGTTGCTTTCACTTAGCAGAAGTTTCTTTGGACAACGTACATCAGCATACTAGGAAATGAACTTACAGCTCTCTGAATGTGAGCATGTATTTTCTTCCTTCTTAAGATATTTATGTAATGTCTACATGTTTTCCCCGCTCACATGTCCTTCTAAGAGATTTCTGAATTTGACTGCATAACCAAGTATGATTTCGCATAAGCTATCTCCCTACTTCTACCTAAACAACCACCAAGACCACTAAAGCAACCTGCCTACAGCTTCTTGGATGAGAAGATAATTTATAAGAACCTTGGGTAATAGACACCTCCCTGAAGATTTTTCCCATTAAGAACTTGCACCTCTACTGTAAGCCTGACTGCTTTGAGACACCAGTGCACAAGATCTCCCTTTCTAGAATCAACTGTCCTGTCCTAGGAGAAAATGCAAGAGAACAGTTCATGTAACTTCTTTAGATGGAAATTCTTCATACCTTGAATTTAAAATCTGAAAATCCTCCAAAACTCAGCTATCAAACATAGCAGCATTTTGGCCCCAAGATAAAAAGTTTAAAAGCTCGTAGAAAAATCTGCTTTTCCCTTTATCTTCATCAAGTGCTTCCTTCCAATACACACCACATCCTGTCAGAAACGTGGGAACTGCATCTCAGCTTCACTGTTTTAATACACACTTACCTCTCAAGACGGTAAGACTCAGACTGCTACTGTCTCATTAACTGACATGCATCACAGCAGAAGCAGTCTTAGATATGATTCTTCAGATTACTACTATATTCTAGGTTTATTTAATTACTATCACAATGAACTATATTCAACAATAATTTCCTAGTCTAACCTCCTCTTACGGACTTCGGTATATTCTTCTAAGAAACTTCACACTCCTCAATTCCCATTCTTAATGGATCCACACACATAATTCATATTTCTCCTGTAAGAAATTCTTATCTGTGATAAGAGCCCAGCCACACTAAACGCTTACTTGCGTTTGCTGGACAGTACTACATCAAGCATTATAAACTGACAGAGTAAACATCTAACAAAGGAGCCTGCAACACTTCAATATTCTCCTTAGCCAAGATAACACGTTTAATTTGCATTCAAACTTATTCTTATGGTCTCTCGTTCACAAGGATTTTGGTTCCATGGGGCCCAAAGCACTATTGATAATTACACACCTTGCAGCAGGTTAAATAAATGGAAGAACATCTGCAGAACACACAGCAGATACTCACACATACAACCATCATCCTTCTATGAACATGAAGCTGCATTTCTTCAAGCCTAATGTGTTGTTAAGTCTTCCCCCTATCAAAAGGGTTTTAATTTATGATGATTAGTTTTATGTGCATGTGCTTCTTTATTACAGTTTCTAACAGGAATACTTTGTACACCACAGTAATACATGACTGTAGGAGTCATGTACAGTATCGCATTTGCCATTTTTCACTTTGTTCTTATTTGCACAGCACCAGGGAGGTCTCTCCTCTGCCAGTAGTATCTCCAGTAGGAACACAGGTAGCAATGAGCTGTTGCAACAGGAAGATCTGCCTTCCTCAGGGATCCTCTCCCTTGTCCTCCCCAGGGAGGCCACGATAACGCTGCCATTCAGAAGTAGTCTCTCACCCTGTACTTATCAGCTTGCTTGCTTTCATTAAAGAGGCCTGCTTGGGAGTTTTTCTATTAACAATGCTAGCCACTGAAGGAGGAGGAAGGGAAACTGATGCATTTAAGCCCAATTCTGGCATATCACACACTTCTACAATTAGAGATCTTTGTGTTGTAGATAAATATCTGGTTTCTTATCAGTTCATGACATAGGATACCACAGCTGCCTGCTGACCTAGAGAAACATGAACTCCTTTGTCGTGGTTTCCTACCAACTCCCAGGGCTATCTTAAGCAGACCTCACTAGAGCTTCTCCTCCATCATCCTCACCATACTGATAGGTGCAGTTTGAGCATCTCTCCCCAGATCATGACTCTAAGCACTGGGCTGTTACTGCAGGTCTGACAGTGCTGTGCTTATTAGCCTTGATGCTCAGCCCCCAGGCTTTGGGCAAGGACTACAAAACGTGCACAAAGCAAAAAACCATAGGATTTGGATGTGTAGAAAACAAAAGGAACACCGAGTCAATACAACAGGCTGCTCTGCCTGTTTAATTAAGCCGTTACAAAATTTGTAGTCTAACCTCAAATTGCACACAGTCAATTATTCTCTCAAGCTCTTCAGCGGCGAGAAGCGACCTGTACAAACGCAACGTTTGGACATACAGACCAGGAAAAGAAATGAGACATCTCTGGCTTAACCGCCCTGACACCTTATTTTAGGCGACCTTTGGGCTCCACACTCCTAACTCGCCCCGGCATCTGTACGAAGCCTACGAGTCGAGCCTCGTAACGCCCAAGCATAACGCCCAAGCCCAGTGACGCGTTCCCGGGGCTCCCGCTCCCCCTGCTCCGCAGCGGCATCTCCCCGGCCGCAGGGCGAGTGTTGCAATCCCGCCGCTTCCCCGCACCGCTAGCCGGCCCTGCCCCTCCCGCGGGAGGCACACGAGAACGACCCGGCCCCCGGAGCGACGCTGCTGCCCTCACCGCATCCGCGGCGGCTCCACTCCCCGCACCGGCGCGGAGGGACACGGGGCACTGCGCAGCCCCGCACTGACCCTAACTCCGCTCCAGCCACCCCGCAGCTCCGCAGCTCCCCACATCGACCTCCCTGCAGCTCCGCATCGCCTCGCGCCGACCCCACCCCCCCCGCAGGTCTACATCGANCGCAGCTCCACATCGCCCTGCATCGCCCCTAAACCCGCACCGACTCCCCTAACCCTGCAGGATGCCGGAGGGCTGGGGGGCCGCAGCGCGGCGCTTACCGAGTGGTTGACCCCCCACATGAGGACGCTGAGCAGTGGGTCGCTCGCCCGGAACAACTTCACTTTTTGCGCCACGAAGTGCTTTTTCTTGGTCTTGGTTTTACTCGCCATGACGGGCACAATGCCGCCGGGGGCCGCCATGGCGCAGCGTGCGGCGGGGCCGAGCGGCGGGTCGGTCTGTGGGCCCGGGGTGATCAGCGCCCCAGCACCGCGGGCGCGCGAGGGCTGCGG